>CM067171.1:1398462-1473462 GCA_034093135.1 Erigeron breviscapus | reverse complement strand
GGAACCAAAACTGGGGTGTTATGAGACTATAATGATAAACTATTTATGTACATATAAAGTAGTTAAGTCTGAAAATATAAAATTAAAATATAAAATGATAAAACTATTATTTGGCCAATGGGTTGGAGTCAATTAGTAAGGTCTTAAAACTAAAATAAGTTTGAGGATCAAAATGAAATAGTTTAAAAAATGATGTTACCTAAATTGAAAATTAGAAAGAAATTAAGGGTTAAAATAAAAGTTTAAACGTCAAGTTAAAACGACAAATAGAAACAAAGGTTATGCGGTTACAAAAGTTGAATGGTTAAAATAGAAATTCAACGACGGTACCTGTTTGTTGATCAGTTAAAATCTCTTGTTTGAGCATCTGCTTGAAGAGACTTAACTCAGTGTGCTAAACTCCCGACATTTACGGATAATTAACCAATTTGGAAGGGGAAAAAAAAAAGGTTAAGACCTTTTGTTTGGCACTTACTTCATACTTACATTTAGTGGGGATCGATCCGGTTATTCACGTCTCGGACTAGATTTTGAGAAAACTAAGACTCAATAATTTGCACAATTCAAGTCCAACATATGGCATTAAGTTAATACTTGTCTAATTACCTGCTCAAAACTCAATTTATTATATGACATACATACACATATCCTAAAAAAACCCCATGAAACGATGATATTTCTCGGGTTACAATCAGGTCTAAATCCAAGATTACCTAGATATAACTGTTGACTATTTTTTTTTACTAAGGTTGCTTAATAATAAGATGTTCTGAAAGTTTTGGAAAAACCTTAACTTCAATTATCATTATCCGGAGATAACTAAAAGGAAAACTAAATAGCTAAAAACAAAAAACTAAAAACATAAATATTATTATATATCAGAGTTAAAATTTTAACAATTTCGGGAAAATTTTCTCTTGGTTTACCAATGGGGTAAGAAAACTATTTTAGTTATTTTTTTAAGATAATGAAACGCTGTATTTTCAAACGGCTGCCACATGCTTTCCCACACTGGCATACTCACCTTTTTCTAGAAACAAAAAAAGACACATAGAAATCCTAAACGAGAAAATAAAAGCCGTTGAAAAGTTGTTTTTGGCTCACTCACGTCTTTCTTTTTTCTAAGGATAATGATAAATCAACTTAATTTGTATGCCTAATAATCAGCCTAATTATAGGATGGTGACATGTGGAAAATCAGGGGGCAAGATTAGGAAAGAGAATGAGTGGAATCCACATGTCAAATTCTTAAGGTGTTAGGTTGATTTTTAGGCATATGAGTTAGGTTGATTAATCATTTTCCTTTTTCTAATTATAACCTACTACTGTTATAATTTATTGCTTATGAAATTATCGATAACTTTTAACATTAGATGTTATTTTTAACATTAGATGTTATGAAAATAGATATTTTTCATATAAACGAAGTTAACAAATATAGTAGGCTCATAACCTAACTAAAATGTTCGGGTCCGGTTTTGGTAATTAGGATTAGCCACAACTTTGAAATCCATTTTGGGTTTATCACAACAATTTAATCATATTAACTTGATTACCGACGCAACTTATCTGCAGCTCATTGTCTATGCATTCAAAAGGACAACGAATATGAAAGAAATCCCAAATTTTAGTATTGTTTTCGGTGAATAGGATTAACAAAAGATATATAGAGATATTCAAGACTCCACATACCTATTTTTTTTTTTTGCCACGAGTAATTATGTTATACCAAATCTATTTTTATTTATTTTACTAGTCCTAATACCCGTACGATGTACGGTAGCTATATAGATTGTATCATAAAGAAATTTGAATATGCCTCATACATGATTCATGAGTATGAAATAAATTGTGGTTAAATTAAACCGATGATGGAAGCTAAGTTATAATAAACAATAATGATAAATATAATATATGTTTAGTTAAAGTTTTGGATTTACATTAAATTTTTACAATCACATCAAAATCGAAACTTGTAAGCATAGTGGATAACGGCAAATAGTCTTGTGATTTCGGATTGTAAACTCAAATTTTTGAAGTTTTCATGTTAATAATTATTATAAGTAATAAAAGTAATAGGAGTTAAAGAATTAAGAAAGAAAAAGAGACAATTTTATTAATGAGAAAACGATCAATCAAATAAGGTTATAATGTGTTTTGTATCTATAAGCCAAGAGTTAGAGTTTAATTCTAAGTCTAATAAGAAAATTAAATCTATATACAATTAAAAAAGCTAATTTAATAAAATAAATAAATTAAAAGAACACGTGTCGATCAAGGATTATGCCACGTGTCGTTTCAAGAACATCTTAATCCTGTTTTAGTTTATTGATAGATTGTTAGTTGGACCATGATTTACTACAACCATTTGGTACCTTTGGCATAGAAATATAGTCCAACGTCTTCTAAATCAGAGTGGCTAGACTCACACCTAACAACAAAATCAGTTAAAATAATCTTAAGAATACTGATGATATACCCTTCCAGCGGTACGCAACACCTTCCACACAAAGGAACGCTAATACACTACGACACGAAAGCTTCTCCGTGACGAAGACTCCCGCAGAAGATAAAATAGATAAGAATTGTTTCCCTATAAAATCGGGATTTGATCTTATCATTTCGGTCTAGTAAAGAAGGAAAGAATCCTCTTGAACTCTTTTGGCCTAAGACTTAGGGAAACCCTAAAGAGGGCTAAGTTTTCCTCCAAGATAATTCATCCCCATAAAAGGGAGAACCTCAAGACCTTTCAAGGCATTGACAATAATACACGGTCAAACAGATCAAACACATGCACATACATATGATTGGCGTAAAGAGACACGAACCCTACCTTCGAGGAATCGCCAACAAATAACCAAAACACCCATTACCCCTTTCTCAACCTAATCTCGGTTTGGTGTACAATCAAATATAATCATGAACATGTAAGGGGGAGAGGTGTAGTGCCAAACCTTTGGCACATTGGCAACTTTTGGCAAAGTCTTAGCCAATGAGAATGAGCCACGTGTCCAGGCCAAATCTTGCCAAAAACTAGCAAAAACTTGCCAATGTACATGCTATAGTGCCAATTTTTGCCAATTGGAAAAATTTTACAAAACTAACCTTAAACTTTTATTAAACTTACACAATACAACTAAATAAAACATTACATTAATTTTAAAACATAAAACACACAAATACTTAAAAATTAAAAATAAAGATTACTCAACATCGATATCTAGATCTCCGACGTGCTCCGTAATATCACGACGTAACATGTAATGCGTCTCTTCGTTACGTAAGTGATAGAGAAAATTAGGGTCGATAACAAGACGATCGTTAGGAGGATCCCTGATTGTAACATCCCAAACGTTTTATGTTTGACTATTTGACTTTCCGTTAGTTAACGTTAAGTCTATTATGTTATGTGCCCTATATGGGATTATGTGATTAAATGCTTAGACGTTTAATATGAAATGACAAATATGTTGATTAATGAAAGTAAAGTTAAGTTATAAAGTGCTTGTTAGTATGTTAAGACTCCCGGTAGAAAGTTAAGCTAAGAACGTTAAGTTGAAGAGTTGAGGGGTCTTAAGTGTAAGTTTGAGTTTGGTGGCCAGGGGTTAGGGAGCAATTAGGCAGCCCTAATTGTCATAAAACACCTGCTCTTGTGTGTGTGAAACCTCTCAACCGATCCCCTCAATCCCCAAGACAAGTTTCCCTCAAGATTCAATCGATTCGTGCCGTATTGATCAAGTTTTGATTAGATCTTGGATCCTCTAAGTCATCTACAGGTAATATAGGTAATATTATCTTTGAATTCTGATCTTATGAGTCATAGATGAGTTATAATCTAGTCCATAGGGTTTGGGTTGGGTTATTTGATCAAACGTTTATCGAATTCATGTTATTCGGGTGTTTTAATGATTGATTTATGATGTAGAGGATTAAGGGATTAATAGGATGGTTTAAGTTGATGAAAGTGCAATTAAAAGGATTAATTTTAAGTCCCCAGGTTGGATTTGGGGTATGGGTTCGTATGGAATTCGTTTGATCAAAGAACAAAAATTAGGTTTCTGGTCGACACTCCAGGTGCGACGCACCAGGAGGGTGGTGCGACGCACCACAGCCCAAATTGAAAAATGGATTTCAGTCAAAAGCCCGTTATGCGGCGCACCAATGGGTAAGTGCGGCGCACCTGCATCTATTCAGAATTTTCTGATGGATTTGTGCGACGCACCAAGGAGTAGGTGCGGCGCACCTACTTATGTTCAGAATTTTCTGATCGATTTATGCGACGCACCATGTGGGAGGTGCGACGCACCTCTTGTCCAGTTTTCACAAAACATTTCGTTTAGCTTATATTTCGATCTTATACTCGTTCTAGGTTGTCGGGAGCACTTAGCAAGCACTATAAGATACTTTTAACTTGTTGGTAAGCTGTACCGAGGTAAGATAACATCTTTTGTCACCTGTTGGTACAACAAATCACGTTTTCATAAGTTAAACCTTCCAATTGAATATGTATGTACATTTTATGTTCATGGGTGACTATGGGAGGTTGCAAAGGGATATATTACTTACCGTTTATGATGATTAACATTCATATGCAGGTTGCAATGGTATGTGGTAAGTATATATGCATGAGATGATGAAATGATTATAAATGCATGAAATGATGAAATGATTATGTATGTATGAAATGATGAAATGATTATGTATGTATGAAATGATGAAATGATTATAAATGCATGAAATGATGAAATGATATGATATATGCTTGCATGTGTGGCTTGATCACCTAGTCACTAGTCCTTGATTAGGATTGCCATGTTCACGTGCACGTTAAGGGCCCTAAAGTAAAAGATGATATGTGATTAGCTTAGGTGAAAGAGTAGCCTAAACTAATTAAGCGATTAAAGTCTCGAGCATTATGTAAAGTCTTGTGTTAAGCTTAACCCGTGCTAGCTCTTCGGGGTTGGTGCGTACGTGGTCACTTGAGTTGCTCCTTGTGGCATAGTTACGTTTGAGTATTCCGGGTGGAGTAACTAATCACCAATGCGTAAAGGCATAAACGGTTTATTCAGTTGGATTGACTTTGTCATTCCTTAACGACGCCGATGGACCACCTTATGGTTTACCCATCATGTCGGGTGTGAGGACTCCATGTATGGTCTATGACCGCCTACACACAACCCCACATCCCTATGTAAGTGGCATAAGTCACTTAGCCTACGTCTTGGCAAAGAAATAAAGAAAGAAAGATGAAGAAAGAAAGTATAGGCACACTTTAGGAAATGTTGAACCTAATGTGTATCTTATGATGTTATGTATGTGTGTGATATTAACTTAAAATGCGGATTTTGTTAATATATGAAATGGGCAAACGTTCTCAAGTTATGTTATCTTACTTAGCTAATTTTATTAGCTAACACTTGTTCTTTGAAAATGTTGTGCCTTCAGGATAATCAAGTTTGAGATAGGCAAGGATTAGCTTGGTGAGACTTGGGTAGACGAATAAAGAAGCTTAGCAAAGACATTAAACGCTTAGACTTCCTTTAGCCTTATGTTTGGCTATTTCATTTATGATTAAAGACTTGTAATAATGTGGCATTCATGTTGGTGCCAAAGCTTGGATTCACTTTTATTGTTTTGATGATGCTAGTAGTAACACCAAATTTTAAAGGTACCATCCGTTACGGATGGGGCAGATTTTGAAAGTGATCCTTTCCGCTTATTTTAAACGCCGTTTGGCAAAGTTTTGAAAAAATCCAAGTTTTTAAACGACGGGTGTTACACTGATGTAGACCGGTGATATCGCGTTGCCGTCGTCCTTGATGATCATGTTATGTAAAATAACACACGCATACATTGTGTTAACGATCTTTTCTTTGTTCCTCATCCGTGCGGATCGTTCGATGATAGCCCACTTGTTCTTGAGAAGCCCGAATGCTCGCTCAACGTCTTTTCTCGCGGACTCTTGGAGTTTCTTCATTACCTTCTCCTTATGAGCGACCGGGTATGCATACACCTTCACAAAACAAGACCAAGGTGGGTAAATACCATCCCCTAGATAGTATCCTCTGTTGTAACGGCACCCGTTTACGGTAAACCCGTACTCAGGAGACTTCCCATTCACTTCGGGAATAAACAATGGCGATTGCTTCAAAACATTGATGTCATTGTTTGACCCTGCAACACCGAAATACGCATGCCAAAACCATAAATCATAGGAAGAAACGGCCTCAAGTATGATAGTCGGCGTTCATGATCACCCCGGTGGTATTGCCCACGCAAATTGTGAGGGCAATTTCTCCAAGTCCAGTGGGTACAGTCGATGCTACCGATCATGCCAGGAAAGTGATGTCTAGCTTCATGCGCCTCATATAAACACGCAACATCGTGGCTAGTCGGAGAACGCAAATACGCTTCACCATAAAGATGCTTTATGGCGATGCAAAAGTTGTCTAGACACTCACGTGCAGTTCTAGTAGAGAACGACAACCCCTCATCATAGTTGTCGGCAAGGTTGCCGTACGCTAGTTGGCGTAGCGCGCACATGCACTTTTGAATTGACGAGAAGCCTCTAATACACGCCGCATTCTCAGAAGACCGAAACCATGGAAATGATGCAGTGATATCTTCTACGATTTTCAAAAACAACCGCTTCGACATACGATATCTCGTACGGAAGACATCGTCATCAAACATCGGCTCATACGCAAAGTACATGGACATCAATCTATCATGAGCCGAGTGCCGATCTCTCCAAATATATCTTCGTGTGTATGCAGTGTCTTCTTCTAAGGCTGCAAGAGCAACAGTAGCCAAAAACTTGAAGCCGCCAGAAGATGAAGACGACGACGACGAGAAATCGGAACTTCCAAATTCAGGGATTATTGCTTCGGGTAGTTGTTCATCGTCAGACATTTTGTCTCAATGAAATTTGATGATATGTGATAGTATGTGAGTATAGTTGTTTGATGATATGTGATAAATATGTGTATGTATATATAGAAGTTGTAAAAAGAAAAAAATAATAATAAAAAAAAGTCACAGCACGCTCCAACGTTAATTTGCACAAAAAAACAAAAAAAAACGGTCAAGTCAGACGCTCCCAACGTTCACTAGCATCGGCCAAAACTAGCCGATGTAGCTTGCCAAAAGTTGCCGATTAAACTTGCCAAAACTAGCCGATGCATGTGCTATAGCCTTGCCAAACTGCCGATCTTGCCGATGCTTTTTGCCGCTTACACCTCTCCCCCTAAGCAAAACAGTTTTATTATAATTACCGTGCATTTAACATACATTTCGTGATTTCGAACAACTTCAATATGTTAAACAACTTGGTAAAAAATGATTATTTGGCTAAAAATGAAAGAGAAACTTTAAAAAAAATAAAGAAGATTAGAAAAGAAAGAAACGAATATGAAGGAAACCTTAATACGTTTAAAATAAAAATAAAAATAAGAAAACCAAAACCTTCCAAATAGATCGACTCATAGTCTCATACCACTGTTACACATGTACAGAACCATAGGACTTTTATAAAATGGAGGGCCTAAAGCCACAACTTTATCTTTGAGACTTCCCTTGACCCCTTTTTAGTTCTAAATTACATATTCTTTGTCACTACAATTTATATCTCTGTACATATACTAAAAATTGTAGTGATCGAAAAGTAGATACATGAAGAGTTAAAGACCATATAGCATTAGTACTAATAGTACTAGTGATATTATGTAGTAATATGTAGTGTTTGATAAATGTTATACAAGTGACTTCTTTTGTTAGATTTTAAGTTCAAAGTGATTAGCAAACATGTTTACATTTCATACATTATATGCTTCCTTGATGCTCTATGGTTCTTCGCTCAATCTGCTAGTAACTGATGCGAATCAAAACATTGTTCAGATTTATTAGAGACGAATGGCACAACATCGGTTGAACGAAATTTATTTACCAAAACAAAAAAGGCCGACAAAATGTTTGAAAACAGGTTTTTATTAGTCTAAAGAAGACGGATGTTGGTTTTTATCCTTTTGCATGATTTCGTCTTCTGATGGCAATGGTTTCCCACTCAAAAACCCTCTGAATAGATTAATCGACCGCTCTGGCTGTGAAAATGGAGCTTCGTGCGACGCCCCTCTGATAGTAGCAAAAGTTAGAACATCATCATACACTTGTGTCCATCCACCAACCTGCAGCCCAAAGTGAACTAAAAAAATGAAACCCGAATAAGACTTGTAGAGGTGGCAAATGGTTGGGTTAAAGGTCAGATGGGTAAGAGTCAAACAAGTCACATTGGGTTGGCCCGAACCACCAACCTTTTTATGGTCCACATTCCCCTAATAAGTAGGGTATTGTAATGTTCAAAAAAAATAAAATAAGTAGGGTATTGTAAATGATTACGAAACTTTACGGTTAAGGAATGATATGATTTTTGTAGTAGAACAATGTATGACATCCTGAATAGATTGTTATATAAAAGCCTCAATATTGCCAGCTCAATCCAGCCAATGAGCCAACTGAAAAATGAATTTCGACAATAGAAGTGAACGAACCTGGTTGCCACTGAACCATGACCTGTAAGGTATGGTTATTTTCAATCCTAACTGATTAGCCAGATCATTGACCACTAGTCGTGTCCCGATTAGAGGTATGACCGAATCTTGATCTCCACTGTAAAAGTTATGTAAAGAGATTAACTATACTGCACAAGTTTTTCTCACTTACAGTACACTACTGACCTGTAAATAAACATCCTGATGCCAGACTTGAGAAGGGAGGCCAACACAGGAGTCATTGGTTCCTCCATACTGTTCATATCATAGTTTAGAGACCTCCTGTCAATAAAAGCAATACAGTTTTTATTAATATATGACGACGGATTCATAGGCACGAGTAGAGTCTTGGAGTTTGTGTATTACTCGTTACACGGGGCCCATTCATTGACACCCACAAGGCGGGCATTGAGACTGGCTTGAACGTCTTCTCGGTTCAAGTATTTAGTTGTTTCATCCTCCACACAAACATCTACCTTTGTCTCTATATCCTGCTGTCAAGTAAAAACATTCTTTAGAATATCACTGTGGGTCGCAAGATGATTCGGTCAAACATTTTGAGCAATGGGTCAAAACAGGTAACTTTGGTATGACTCGGGTTGGCCAGAAACAATTATTGTCCAGTATTTCACTTTATTACTTGCTTTCTTCAATTTGGTGCTTAACAAATTGATTTTGAGGTATCATGCATTAGCAATACACATTGGGCACGCTCAACCCACTTAACTCATTCAGTCACTATGCCCGTCCAATTCATAAACTAATGGGTCGAAATTGGTACATCTATATACCATAAAAGAACAATTGGGAAGTTGTGGAACTCACATTTTGCTCGAGAACTTGTGTTTGTGAGAAAACATTTGACAAACAAACGTCGAGTGTGATGTCATAATCATTAACAAAACTACCAATCTCTTTTGAAGCTTGATTTGCAACATGAGTGCAAGTTGGGGTGATAGACTTATGGTTGCCTTGTCTTCTTATAGTTGAGTAGTTGCATACTCTATTCAACATGTCAAACGTAGCATCTGATATCAAGCCATGAGACCAAAGGTACTCCCCCCTTGAATTAAAATCCGTATCGAATTCCAAAAGTGGATTACCTATCTACACCACATAAGTTAAGTTCATTAAGAAAAAAATAGGGTGATTTATAAGAACATATCACTGAATTCACTCACTGAGATTCCCTTCAGATTGATCTCGACTTTTGAGTGAACTATCAGAGTTGCTAGCTGAGGAACATAGTGTCCTGTAGGAGAGATTTAACGTTTTCATAATGTAATCAATGGTGAAGAAAATTTTGACCCATCACTTATGTATGAGTTGACTTGGGCTGAACTAAAATCATAAGTGGCTACAAAAGAAACGGGCCAAACGCGTGAAACATGTTGCAACCTGCCCAATATGTATTTTTCATGCATACAACATTCTAAGTCATTCTATCTAATAATCTACATTATTATTGTAGTATGTAATTATTTAAGAAATAACTAAAAAGGTAGTTACGGGTCAACCTAACGTCTAATTTCATCAATACTCAATTTGCCCGTTTTGACCCTGTACACAACCTTGCCTATTTTGCCTCAATCACGATTTAGAAAAGAATCTTCACGACTTCATTGTTAACCTGTGTTAGGGATCATATCCTCAAACCAAACACATAATGAATACAACTCCCCAGGACATGAACTACTGCCCTTATCAGTTAACCCATATCGACCTCTAAATTATCTGACATAAGCTACAAACACTTGAATAAGCCTAGCTTAATACTGAATGGATTGCATGCATGCATATAAACCACATGTAATGTAAACACATGTGACATTTTGACAAGCTCATTGCATATATTATTACCTCCATAACTTTCGCCCGTAATGTAAAACTCTCTATTCTTGTACTCTGGATATTTCTCCAACCATTTCTCCAGAAAAGCAAGATTATCACCAGCTGAAGTCAGAAAACAATAATCAGTTACATTCAGCTCATTGTCATTGACTGCGATAATCAAATATGAATTTGACCAAATCAACGATAATAGTAATAATATTATACAAAAACAAAGAGCCACATACACATTTACAACCTTAACTAATGATTCATTCACACTCTTTATAAAAAGCAAAAAACCTGTAGTGACATCATTGACTGGTGATTTTTCTACAGCATAAGAGAATCCCACTCCAGCAGGTGATTCCAAGTACAGCATATTTGCCTCTATCAGAAAAACATACAAAATTGTAAAACTTTTTGTTAATCTATCCTTTGATGATATGAAACACAAACTATCAGACAGTATATAGGCTACATCAGCAATATGTTGTGTATAGATCAGATAGTTATCTTTTTGCACATTTGGACATATTCCTAATGGCAATACTTCAAAACAAAACTGATATAGAAAAGCATTTGCATTTGTGGGACAATGCCATCTTGTGATAAGCCCGTCGTATGGCTATGGGCAAGAACTGTAAGGATATGATCTTGCCAAAATTGCGCACACACAAAACATGGATATGTTGCATGCACCAAAAGGACACATAGGCAAACAATCAACATAATCTTGGCCTTGTTATTCATTCTAACAAAGTTTGATGAGGTATGGGCGTTTCGCCCCTAAACCCATGATCACGGACACATCAAAAACTTGTAGAAACAAAATATATCATACAAAAAGGTTCTTGTCTTATAATGAAATCACTTTTGGGTAATGTTTCATATATATGTAACAAAGTTGATAATCAGATGGTAAAAAATAAAGTTACTGGTTTACCTTTATTCCAACTATAATCATTTTTCAACAAAACACTACTACCACTTGGTTTAAAAGGCCCATGCTCAACAAATGCCCCTGCTCCAACAGACGAGCAACCCGGCCCTGCAAAAACATCAAAATACCAAATAAATTTCAAATTGAAGGCACTAATCAAATACCCATTTGCGCAAAATGAGTACCCGAACGAAAACTAAATAAGTCAAATGACCTCCATTAAACCAAAGAACAAGTGGTTTGGAAGATGGATTTGATTCAGCTTCAACAAAGTAATAAAACAAAGATTTCTGTTTGGTTTCATTCATGGTGATATACCCTGCAAATTGCTTGAAACCGACGGGAGGTTGGCCGGGTAATGTCCCAACCTCATCTGAATCCAAATTCGAATTGACCTGATATAAGCATGTTTGCATGAATATTATTATCATTATTATTACGTACATTATTTTTGCATTAAGAATCCATGCCCCAAATAACATGATCGATTTATAGGCTGAGTCAAATTATGCATCAATATATCATAAATATTGGTGTAATGTGCATGTTCTAACACTAATCACACTATTCATAAGAAATGTGTTACAAAATTTTAGAATTTTATAAATGAAATGTTCTAATATATATACAAAAAGGAGTGGCGGCGCAGCTTGTTGCCCGTTTACCTCCTATTTCTATGTAAATTATGCAAGTATTATTCAATAATATATATTGAAAAAGATTTTTTTTACTAAAAAATAAAATAAATATTTTAATTAATACTAGTTATATGTCCGGGGTGGTATAGTGGTGGCGGCGGTTACGGTGGCGCGTGGTAGCAGCGACAGCGGCGATTGCTGGTGGTGATGGCGGCAAATAGTATAAGTTATTGATATAAAAGGGGTAGTGTGGTTATTTTAGGAGTTAAGAGTGATGTTGTAAATTAATTTCATTAAGATTATTATAGGTATTTCAAGTAGTTATTATAGAGATCTGAAGATGTTTAAATTAGTGAATAAAAGATATAGGAATTTTGGGGATTATCAATAACTTAGTTGAAAACAATAAAAGGAACCAAATGGAACCACACAATTGTCTTTAATGAACCTCTTTCCAGAAAAAACTTAAAATACACCATAAACTTTTATTTTATAAAATATCTCTACTACCACATTTACGTTAATTATTGTACATTTATATTAACCTACATTATTCGACGTAGTCATCATAATCAATAGTTGCCGTCACCACCCGTTGAAGACACTACCAAACCGCCACTGCCGCCACATTATGCGGTGTGGTGTTAGCAGATTTTTTTTTCATATACTGTTTTTTTACAACCATTCATATTGTTTTTCATTTTAAAATGTTACACTATTATTAGTATCATATCATAAAAACACATTTATTGATATAATTAAAATATAAAAATATATACTAACAACCAACCGGTTAGATGCAAGTGCAACACACCAACCGGGCTATTCTACAAAAAACAGACCGACCGGCTTGTTTAAAAAAGACTCTTGCAAGGCGCTCTTCAATTGGATAACTGGAATACGAAAGAACAGAGGTCGGTTTGAAACCCTTAAATAATAACCGCCGGTTTTAAAACACAGCCCTCTTCAATCAATTCTAACTTTATAAATACTCCAAAAAAAAAAAACAGAAGTCAGTTTGAAACCCTCATTAACTCACATAAAAATCTTGAAAAAAGAAAAAAGAAAGCATGAATCTTGATCAATTACCAGTTGCTTCAATTCAAGAATCACAGTCACAATCAATGGATCAACAACAAGAAGAAACATACATGGTTGGTTTCATTATAGCAAATATTGTGGGCTTACAGTACTATAGTGGCCGAATCAGTGGGCGTGAAATGGTGGCTCTTGATCGAGAGCCGTTAAATCGGTTCGACCCGAATGCAATCAAAGTGCTCAATACCCGAATGACCCAAGTCGGGCATATCGAAAGGAAGGTAGCTTCTGTTTTAGCCCCTTTAATTGATTCTTGTTTAATTCATGTTGTTGGCATTGTACCAAATGTTGGTAAAGGTAATGTAAGGTTTAAAATTCCGTGTCATGTTAACGTTTTTGCCAAGTTAGAAGCGTTTGAATCTGTTAAAGATGCGTTTTTGCGAAACGGGTTGTGTTTGATTAGTGAGAAAAATCCTTTGTTTAGTTGTTCTGAATCAATGGTTGTGAAAGATAAGAAAAGGGGTGATTTAGATGAGGTTTTTAAGTTGGTTGATGAGAATTTGAGTAGGAATATGGTGAATGGGGCGATGGAAGCGCCTAAAGATTTCATCTTGCCGGATCTTTTTGCTCATCAAAAGGAGGGTTTGTATTGGTTGTATCGTCGTGAGAATTCAGATGATTTGCCTCCGTTTTGGGAGGCTAATGATGATGGTTTTGTGAATGTGTTAACGAATTATCAGACGGATGTAAGACCTGAGCCTTTGCGTGGTGGGATCTTTGCGGATGACATGGGGTTGGGTAAGACTCTTACTTTGCTTTCTTTGATTGCTTTGGATAAATGTAGGGTTTTAGATAATGGAACAAGTGAGGTAATTGAAGGAGAAGTAGAAGATGAGAACAAGAACGAGCCGCCGGTTGTCTTGGGTGGCAAGAGGTCAAGAAAGGGTAAAGTGATCAAAAGCGGGGGTCGTAGTAAGAAAAGGAAAACAGAAGAAAGTATGGATCAGGTTGGCCCAAAAATGACATTGGTTGTTTGCCCGCCTTCTGTTTTCTCAAGCTGGGTGACACAATTGACAGAACATACTAAATGTGGGATGTTAAAGGCGTATTTGTACCATGGTGTGGACCGAACAAAAGATGTTTCAGAGCTTCAAAAGTTTGATATAGTCTTGACTTCGTATAGTACATTGGGTAGTGAAGTTGATTTAGCTAATGATCCCATAAAGAAGATAGAGTGGTGGCGAGTGATCTTGGACGAGGCACATATTATCAAGAATCATACGTCAAAACAAAGTACTGCTGTAAATAAGTTGAATGCTAAAAGGCGATGGGTTGTTACTGGGACACCTATACAAAATGGCTCAACGGACTTATTCTCTCTCATGGCATTTTTAAAATTCGACCCATTTTCTACCAAAAGCTATTGGGATAGCTTGGTGCAACGGCCCATAGCTCAAGGAGATATAAAGGGGCTCCAGGTACATTGAGTTACTCTATTACGTCCATTAAACTACTTTTTGGTCTAGTTTCACAGGTAACAGAATGGATGGGCTGTACGATTTGGGGGTAACGGGTTTAGAAGGGTTCAAGTTTGGACATTGTGTTTTATTAATATGGTCTGGGTTGGATTGACCGTCGAACTATGTTACTGTCTTACAATGATCATTTATATTCTAAATTAAAATGATTTATAAAAATGTGAACATTGAACCTAAACATTGGATGGCATTCAACCAATTTGACATGTCTCCCTTATAGCTCAATATTCTAGTTTGATCTGTTAGAAAGTAAAAAAAACAATATAGACCAAATAGCCTCATTTATATGTACACATGGATTCTTGTGTTTGATTTATGGCTTCTAAAGTTGTTTTATTTAATGTATTTAGGCATTGATGGCAACAATTTCTTTGAGGCGTACAAAAGAGAAGTCTTTGATTGGGTTGCCTACAAAAACTATCCATACATGTAATGTGGAGCTTTCTGCAGAGGAACGGAAGTTGTATGAAGAGATGGAATCTGAAGCAAAGAAGTTTGTTATGAACTATATTAAGAAAGGAAGCGTGACGCGCAATTACTCTACTGTTTTGAGCATCATTCTACGGCTTCGCCAGATTTGTACACATACAGAATTGGTCCCTCCAGATGTTAGAGCTTTACTTTCGTCCGATAAATATGAAGGTACTTTCGCTTGTTTCCTACCATTTAATTTTTCATACTTTGTCAATTCAAGAGCATAGATAATATGAGAAGACTGCACGAGAATGTACCATATTTACCCGTTTTACTGATTTATGAACGAGCTACTTTTTAACATTCAGTACAGCACACTTAATGTTACTTCAGTAGTTCACAGTTTTTTTACATTAAGTTTATATAGTACATGCAATTTGTTACCAAAGTAGGCAATCTATCTGATATCACCCCGTGTAGTGAAGTTTCCATTATAGCAAGGCAGGTAAAAGAGCCAAGTATCAAATGGCTTTTCGTCCAATGGTCTTAAGTGGATCTTTGTAACCCTTAAGCTGTTAGTGTAAGTCATACAAGGATACAACTGTCTTGTTACCTGACCTCTTAGTCCTATACTCCTATTCAAAAGTTTACATCCTTTGACCATCACTGATCACTCAGCCCAATTGGCCCCCCCATGATTCACCTTTAGGTTAGTTTTTAAATGTCTTGGTTTTGCTATACAAAAATATTTAGTGGCGCAACTTGTTGACCCTTTGCCTTCTATTTCTATGTAAAATGTAAATGAAGTCTGATTACACTCATTGAAATCAACCAGTATGTAACTTTTCAACTTTGTGTTTTTGCGGCTAACTACTGTCAAATTGTGATAACTCTTGATATTGTCAGTCTACGTTTTTTTTTTTATCTTACAAGTGATCATATTCTGTTTTAAATTGTACTTGCAGATGCATCCAACAACCCGGCACTTCTTAAGAAGCTAGTTATGCTACTACAAGATAGTGAGGACTTGGATTGTCCAATTTGCCTCTCTCCACCATCCAAAATTATTATTACATCTTGTGCTCACATTTTCTGTCAAAATTGCATCATCCGAACCCTAAAGAACTCTAGATCTTTGTGCCCTCTATGCCGACGCCATCTATCAGAATCCGACCTTTTTTCACCACCACCTGAGTACACCAATGAGGTTGACAAATCCAGCTGTAAAGCATCTTCCAAAGTCGCAGCTCTTTTAGAACTTTTAGAAGCATCTAGAAAAGAAAATCCAGCCATAAAATCCGTTGTATTTTCTCAATTTCGTCAATTGTTACTTTTAATTGAAGAACCATTAAAAGAAGCAGGATTCAAGATTCTGCGCTTAGATGGGGTAATGACTGCAAAAAAGAGAGCAGATGTGATTAAAGAATTTGGAGTTCCGGGGCCGGATGGACCCACTATTTTGCTGGCGAGTCTTAAAGCTTCTGGAATGGGCATAAACCTCACTGTGGCTTCAAGAGTGTACTTAATGGAACCATGGTGGAACCCGGCAGTCGAAGAACAGGCAATGGATCGTGTCCATAGAATTGGCCAAAAGGAGGAAGTGAAGGTTGTGAAAATGATTGCTAGGGATAGCATTGATGAGAGGATTTCACTTTTACAAGAAAAGAAACAAAAGTTAGCTAAGGACGCGTTTTGTAAGAAGGGAAAGGAGGAGAAAAGCAACATAAATTTAGACGATCTTCGTACTTTGATGTCGTTATGAAATCGTACAACGTCAAGAATGTAGTTTGTAGACCAATGCTTGCATTCTCTGATTGTAAATGGGTTTCTTCTTTTGCAGACCTTTCTGGTTGTTTAGATTTAAAAGCATGTTGCTATGTTAGGGTCTCACAGTTATCTGTGTGTTGGTTCAGGTCTTTTTTTTTTTTTTTGGCAGCTTATGGTAAGCATGTAATATAGTTCAGTTATTCGTGCCTAGCCTAAGCATTATTTGTACAATGTGATCATTAGATCAAGTAATTTATGCCTTTATGGTTCATATGAGATTTTTGGAAACTGAAGATATGCCCTTTTTGTTTTGTTATATTTGTGTTTTTTTACTTTGCTGGTTGAGCAGTGGTGGTACCAAAGAGGGGGCTTCGAAATCCAATTTTTTATTACGGAATTTTAAAATTTTCTTTTAAATTTTTAAAATTTTGCCCCTTTTGGATTTGTTTTTCATGATTGTTTTAATTTTGCTTCTCTCTTAAATTTTTTTTTCTGACATCGCCTCTGTGGATGAGGTTCCATTGTTGAAAATGAAGATAAGGGATAACTTTGTCATTCTATATAGTTACAATAATAAGCTATCGTTTGAAGTGGGAGAATAAACACAGTATGTTGGTCTATAAGACTAAGAGGAGTGGAGGCATTCCTTTTTTTTGGGAATGCCCCTCCACCACTCACAACACGACATGTGGCATTTTATAATGATTAGAGGCATTCCCCTTTTTTTGGGGCATTCCCTCCAAGGGCATTCCTTTTTTTTTTTTAATTTTTGAAAATAATGTAAATAAATATAAAAATAAATACAGAATTTAAATATTAACGGATAGATTGAACAGTAACGGCTAGTTTTCAAATTTATACTTTTTCACCTATAAATACCTTCACCCTCTTATTCCAAAAACACAACTAAAAATTTCAAAAAAATCCACATACCACACACACACCTATAACCATGAACTTTGGTCGAGGGAGAGCACGAAATGAACCAAACCGTCCTATCGGACAACCGCAACCCACACGAGGCAGAGGACGGGGCAGAGCACGAGGGCAAACCGGGCAAGGAAGAGCACGAGGCGAAGCAAGTCGTACTCCCATTCAGTCACCCATTCGTACTCCCATTCAGTCACCGATTCAGCCTCAACCTGAACCTCGTGGGCTACACCCACGACACCTTCAATTCACCCTGACGGCGGAAATTTCTGTCCGACCAAACTTGCAAGCAACGAACGACTTCACTGATGAAGAATTCAACGAGGCATTTGATGATACCATGGCTCGAATTGAAAGCGGAGAACTTCGCCCAGTTACATGTGGTCAGAACCGAATTCACGAGAACCATCATAAATCTTGGACTTTTTCGTAGCAATCCCCACTCTGTGATGTACATAAAATTAGGATGCGTGAAATGATACTCGGTTAAAGCAGCTTCGAGAACCATCTCGTTTTCTCCGTTGTTCAAACGAGCATAGATTTGCTCGAACGTCTGAATTGAGGTGCGCATCTTCCGCCATTTTCCTTGCAAACTCTCAAGGCTCCTTTGCTCGCCTAGATGATTTTCTAGATTAATAAAGACTTCCCTTATACGGCTCCAAAATGTTCTTTGTTGTTGGTAAGTCTCTGCATTTGGATCTTCGGCTACCTGAAGCCAAGCTCTCGCTAAATTGGTAGTCTCACCTTGAGTCCAACTCTAGCCATTTGTTGTTTGAGTGTATAAAAAATAAGAGAAGAATGAAGAAAATAAGAAGAAGAGGAGATAAAATGAGGAATGATTTGTTAAATGGTAATGTGTATGTATATATAGGGTTTAAATTTAGGGGTAAAAAAAAATAATAATAATTAAAAGCTTTGAAACGGTCAAAACTAGAAAAAAACAAAGCACTTCATGCCCATCGGACGCGTTCAAAATCGGAAGGGGCACGCTTTTTTAAATGCCGGAACGCCCCCCGGGACCGAGCCTGGGCGTTCCGGGGGCGTTCCCAGGCGTTCCCGGCGAAGGTTTTGAGAGATAACGGGCTACTCCTCTCAGTCTTAGTAACTAGTACTCAATGTCGTCTTTATCTATTTGTTGGAGTGTGAATGCATCATTCTTCAAAAGTGAAATGGGTGCGTGTATATATGTGTGTAAGTCGAATCACCACATACATAACATGATGGGTTGATGTCTATATATAGTATGGTTTAAACTCCTAAAAGATTTGTACAGTATTATTTAAACAATGTAAAGCAAGATCTTTGGAAGAGCTTGTCGTATTTCATATATATATATTAGCTTTTTACAGTGTCAGTGTCACGACAAAAGGCATTAAATAACCTAAATGATGGGGTTGCATAAGTTTTTTGGACAATTAAAAAGACTATCATGATTAACAAATAACACAGATGAAATAAACACAAGTCACGAGATCGAAAATATAGGATGAACATCTTTGGAGAAGGATAAGTTTGGTCCCTAAAAAAACACACAGGGTTAAGATTTCTCTTCCATTTTAATTTTTTTTTCCCCATCATAACTATCGTTGACGGCCGTCTATTTGAATGTAATGGGTATTTCTAAACGTCGTCACCTACATTACGAGATTTACTCGTCAGGGTATTTAAGCATGATTATTATATTTCAACCTCTCAAGTCTCAACAGATTTATTTCTGTAAGTGTATCATCACTATCAAGCATTTAAGCTTGAATAAAACAATAAACGGACCTTTCAATAATTAACAGTAGGGATAATAATAATAGTATAATGTTAGTTAACTAGGAGGCTATTAAGTAGTATAGTCAAATTGTCAAATCATATAATATGTCATATTTGGTTTGTTTGGGTTCCCTTCTTGCATAAATTTAATGTTATTTATTTACTATCTTTATATATGGATGGAATATATAAATCCTGAGATGATAATAAGGTAAATATGTTAGTTAAGTTACATATCTAGGGTTATATTGACTACTTAAAGAAAATTGGAGAGGTTTTTATTAATCATGGTGTATATAGTGATCCAATTATTATTATTTTTTTTATAAAAATGATTGATTTCAATTATCTTATATACTCAAAATAGTTATTTAGAATTTGATTTCAACCTGAAAATTTTTGTGAGGAAACAAGACAAAAACCACATGACGATGGTCGAATACTTACCATGAGATATGTAGGCTAATCTATAACAAAAATAATGTATTAAAATTATATTAAACTAGGTTGAGCATTAGAATGGTGGATAGAGTTAAAGTGGCAGGAGTCAATTTGAACAAAATGTTTAAAGGAGTTTGTGGAAATGAGGAACGTATTCGGTTCTGGCTCCCCTTGGATCAGTAGCTCTTGTTTGAAAGATATGTTTCCATTATTTTTTAAATTGGAACAAAATAAGAAATGCCTAGTTCGAGATCGTTTTTGTTTGGAGACTAAACGGTTTGTGGGTTGTCCTACTTGGTATTCGACACCTCTGTCTAATGAGACTATTGAAGAATGGAATGACTTTCGAGATCTAATAGATAATGAGAGAATTAGGGACATGAAGGATAGCTGGGAATGGTTGGGGGACCCGTGTAATGGTTTCTCGGTCAAAAGTTTCAAAGATTTTCTTCGTAGTAGTATGGATTATAGCGGGAGATTTATTTTCAAATGGGCATCCGGAGTTGCTAAAAAATGTAACATATTCATTTGGAGGGCGGCTATGGATCGAGTGCCTACATATAAGGCTCTCCAGGCTCGTAATTGCAATTTTGGGACTACGGATTGTGGTCTATGCGAGGCTCATGAGGAAACCATCGATCATTTGGTGTGTTGCTGCTCGTGCTCTTTACATGTTTGGAATAGGATCGCGGGTTGGTTTAAACTTGGATCAGTCACTTTCTCTTCTGTTTGTGAAGCCATCGACTTGTACAAGAACGTGGGATTGGGAAAGAAATAAAGGAAGATTTTTGAAGACATTGTTTTCGTCACGTGTTGGTCTATATGGAAGGCGAGGAACGACAAGGTTTTTAACAAGATTAGTTTTTGTAGTGATAAGGTGTTTTTAGATATCAAAACACTAGGTTTCTTGTGGTACAAAAGTAGATTGAAAATATGATCTATTTCTTGGGAGGATTGAAACGGTTTAGTTGTAATCTGATCATCTTGGTTTTCTCTTGTAATTAGACTATTCCGTAAGGGGTTGATATTCGTACCACAGTAATCAATAAATCTACCACAACTATGCATCACATACCTGTACAGTACATTATGAAGCTTGTACATTGTGGTATATCCATCAATTCTTGTGGTATTGCGGAATAGTAAATATGTGAATGACATATACTTTTCAAAAAAATGGTTGAGCATTGAGATGAATTCACTATTTTAGATAGAGATATATCAAAACTTAAAGAAAGGGTGAAAAGGAGTGAATGCATGGCCAATACCTAACCTAAAAGTTAAAACATTTAACTTAATATGTAGGGGTGAGCAAAAACCGAACCGAAAAACCGAAAACCGAAAATAACCGAGAAAACCGAATCGAAAAAACCAAAAACCGAACAAAACCGATTGGATTGGTTTTGGTTTTTTAAAAACCGAACGGATCGGTTCGGGTTTCGGTTTTATATACAAAAACCGACGCTAAAAACCGAACCGAACCGAAACTATATATTTTATTTTTTACTTATATCATTTTATATTTAAATCTATTACTTATGGTTAATAATTATGTTAATGTCCCATCAAGAAAATTAGTGTACAAATCAAATGTTAACTAATGTATATGTTTCTTGATTAGTCTGTAACATGAACAATACCAAAGCAATTTCATATAGCAAAAAGAAAACAAATAAAATCCGATGACTTGTTACTAAAAAAAATGAAAGAAACTAAGAAAGTACATAACAAATTACCAAAAGCATGAAATATAATTTAATGTTTAGTTTTTGTTTGTCTTATCTTCCTTTCCTTTTTTATTGTGAGAGTCGACTGTTTTTTTTTTCTCATAAATGGGCATATATTCAATTGATTGTTATTTAAAGAATAAAAAATGTTTGATAATTATAAAAAAAAAAAACAAAAAAAATTGGAGCCAAACCGAAAACCGACCCAAACCAAACCGAAAAACCGAGAAACCGAACCGAATGAAAACCGAATCCAACGGTTTTGGTTTTCTAAAAACCGAACGGATCGGTTTGGGTTTCGGTTTTAGGCAAAAACCGACCCAAACCGACCCAAGCTCACCCCTATTAATATGTGTACATTTAATTATTTGTTATATAAGTATGTGTTTGGATGCGTGTTTACGCTTTTGATCCATTCCCATCCGAAAACAAATCGATTATATTCCCGTTTAATTTAACAGATTTCTACAATGATAAGGGCTATTTATTTGGTAAGAATTATAATTAAAAATGGTACGTGTACGTATAATGTAACATCCATCAGCTAATGATGTCTAGCCTAGCTGGTCAGAGGAACTCCCGGTTTTAACTAAGGATCCTTAAGGATGACAAAACCATGGGGTTTTTCCCTCCGAATACTTGTAACGACCATTATCAATATTTTGTTGTCTAAGGTACGTGCAAGACTTCACCATTATACGGTAAGGTTTCTCTGATTTTGTATACCGACTAAATGTACCAAAAAAAACATGCATTAAGCTTATGCATGTTCGTGTATATATGACGGTACAACATATAAACTAATCACAAGAAGACGAAAATAATAGTGGAACCTGATGATGACTTAGGCATGTGCCAACCTTGAACTCATCTTCACCTCATTCACACTGTCACATCGGCTTTTCTTTCTCTTAAATCATCTCTTCCTCACTCACTACCAACCTTATCTCTTCCACACATCTTCCTCATCTCTTACTCAATTTAAAATAAAACATCCTCTCTCTCATGCAATGGAAAAGGCCCCACATATTATCTCTCTCCCCGTCTTCACTAGTCCACCCATGGATGAGTTTTGATGATGAGCCCGTGGATGAGCTCCGTGCCAACCTCATCCTTGTCGATGAGTTGGTGGAAGAGGAGGTGGATGAGGGGTTAGCACCGTCCTTAGCCAAGACTTTTTATTAAATATTTTTATACATATCAGATACTAATTATAAGAATGTTGAATACATTTCATGTAGTTAAACTTTAGGCTTTATAATAAAAATTAAATTTTACTTTAGAAAACAGGTCTTGTAAAGATAGATATAGAAATGTTTATGTTGTAAATATCGTAAGAGAATTTATGACTTTCAAATCAACATAAGTCATGATAGTGAATGCTTGTGGATTCTGGATAAGACCAGGATGTCACATTTGAGTTATTAGTTAATTAATTATTATACTTAATATTATTATTATTATATTATTTTACATATTACACTACACTATTATGATATCTTTTTCTATACTTCTATACTATATTATAAAAAGAATAGCCCCATGTTGAAAGTTACATGGAGGAAAATGTCTAAAATACCCTTAATAATTATATTACACTATCAGTGCTTTATCTTTTAAAATATCTCCAGTAACCTTTTACATCAATTACTTTTACACCAATTATCTACACTACTCGACGCCGCCTCTACCACCAACAGTCGTCCCCCACCATCACACCGTCGCCGCCACGAACACCGCCGCATTGCGCGGATACCGTGCTAGTGTTTTGTTAAAATTATATATTTAGATTGAATCGCTCCAAGATTGAATGGTGTCAATGGTGTAGTTTCAACTTTTAGCTCCCTGTTTGTTTTTTGCTACTTGTATTTTGTATTATTCTCCGATGTAATTTCACTAGCAAGTCTTTTACATTAATAAAAATTTTGTTAAAAAAAAAAGACATTTATATCCTACTTTTTTATATTTCTATATCTATACTATTCTATAAAGCAAACTACCCCTCCCCCTTTAAGTAATTAAGATTTTAAAATGACCATATTACCCATCTTCTTTATTCATTAATTTAAACATCTTCACCTATTTACCTATAATACCCTTAATGAAATAAATTACAACATATATCCTCCAACCCTTAAAAAACCATATTAACCCCTCTTACATCAATTAATTTACATTCACCACCACGTCACCGCCGCACATCGCCGCCACCACTGCCGCCGTCGCACACCTTCGTCGTTACCACCATCACCATTGCATCGCGCGGGCATCCGTCTAGTTGTTTCTAACGGATTAAGATTCCCTAAAGTTGTCCCAACTTGACTAGTCAAGTTGGGAAGATCTTGACCCTTGGATTTTCATCAAGGGTCAAGATTTAAAGATAAGTTTTAAATCTTGACCCTTGGATGAAAATCAAGGGTCAAGATTAGTCAAGTTGGGATAACTTTAAAGATAAGTTTTAAATCTTGACCCTTGGATGAAAATCAAGGGTCAAGATTATCCCAACTTGACTAGTCAAGTTGGGATAACTTTAGAGAATCCCCTTCCATTTCTAACATGATTGAGTATTGTTGTTTATTGTTTTAAGTTTTCAAACCTCCAAATGCAATATTAAAACAATTCATCTGAATTTGAAACACTTTTGAGTTTTGACCGAATCAATTATCAAATTTGAAAAAGGTTTTCTTTTCCTGCATTAATTAACTTCTTTAATATGGCAATTGAATGTGAATAGTGTTTACACTCATTCAGTATAAATATTTAAAGTACTAAAAAGTTAATGAAGTTGTTGTTAGAAGAGTTGGTTTTGGGGTTTTTTTAAGTTTTAAAGCACACAGGTTCGAATCTTACGCTTTTTTTTTTGTTAATAGGAAGCTCTTTGCTTCAATATTCTTTCAAACATTCTTTAAAAAGAGATTACAGTAAGTGATGGCTTAATTGATAGTAAAATGATCGAATGGTCATGTAATATAATATATATATATATATATCTATATATTGATATATATATATATATAGGTATTGGTTTTGTAGAATTTCTAATAGTATTAGGAAGCTAATATATAGATATAAATATCTATCAATAAACTAAAACACGATTGAGATATTCTTGAAACGATACGTGGCGTAGTCCTGATTGACACGTGTCCTTTTAATTTATTTATTTTATTAAAAGATTTTTTAACTGTAGATAGATTCAATTTCCTTATTAGACTTAGAATTAAACTCTAACTCAGTTTATAGATACAAAACACATTATATAACCTTATATAATTGATCGGTTTCTCATTAATAAAATTGTCTCTTTTTCTTTCTCAATTATTCAACTCCTATTACTTATATTACTTATAATAAGTTAATAACATGAAGACTTCAAAAAATTGAATTTACGATCCGAAATCACAAGGCTATTTGCCGCCATCTTCTATGCTTATAAGTTCCGATTTTGATGTGATTTTAAAGATTTAAGGTAAATCCAAAACTTTAACTAAGCATATATTATATTTATCATTACTGTTTATTATAACTTGGCTTGGATCATCGGTTTACTTTAACCACAATTTATTTCATACTCACAAATCATGTATGAGGCATATTCGAATTTCTTTATGATACAATATATATAGCTACCGTACATCATACGGGTATTAGGATTAGTACCTTACATATATACATCATAAGATATACAATTATCTATACTCCTTTATAATAATTATCAACCCCCCTTCTTTTAGAAAGTGTTAGAAAATGGTTAGATGCAAAAGTACTAAATTACCCTTAATAAACACTCCCTATGGAAAGGTTTATTAGAGATTACCAAATTTGCCCTTAATGAATTAATTTACACTTTAAATCCTTATTTTGCTAATTTACACTCTAAGTCCTTATCTTCTAAAATATTTTCACTATCACCATTACATCAACTTACACGGTTACACCACTCGAGACCAATTGTCGATGTCATAACCACCTGTCACCGACACCACTATCACAATTACATCAACTTACACGGTTACACCACTCGACACCAATTGTCGATGTCATCACCACCCGTCACCCATACCACTAAACCACCGTCACCGTCACCGCCGCCGCATTGCGCGGGTACAATGCTAAAATCTGTCTATTTATATGTATAGATTACGTGTCCTTTTGTATGTAACACGCCTGCATCGTTACATTAAAAATGAAAATGTAATAATGGTGAGAGATATTTACGACATGGTTCAACTATTTTACATACAAAAACAAGAAAATATATATGCAAGGATATTAGGATAAATATATGCGGTGTAAGAAATGTGATTATGTGAAAAGGATATTTGAAAGCATTTAGGTTGTTTTATACCTAAATGTATAGAGTGTTCTAACTTGTACAATTTTACTTAATATGAATGCCGTAAGAACTTCACTTTCTACTTGTCACATACTCACATTAACCTCAATATTCATATGGATAACTATTATTAAAAGAAAAAAAGTTGAATAATATTCTATGTGTCATATCATAATTAAGCCACCGTAACCTTTTTTCTTTTTAATGACACATTTTGAAAAACAATTACTATATAATAGACACGAATGTTATAACCGTATCTTGAGTTCTTGACTACCATAAAGTAACATCTTCAAAGAAAACATCACAAAGTGGGCTATTTTAAGGATCGAACGCACAACTTTATAAATAAAACCTCATATATCTCAAAAAGCTTAACTGATGTTATTGGTTAAGTCACCAAACTCATCATGGCAAGTGAGTGACTCATGTCATGGATATTTACACAAATTATGTGAAATATTTGTGTAAAGACCTTTAGATGATAAGAAACGTATATACTCGTATTTCCTTTGACTTGGTCAAACTTTTGAATACCATTCATCTCAAAAGTTTTTACTTCGTTATTATATTCTTTTATTAGTCAAATTAAATTATATTATCTTAAAAGCCATACAAAACACAAATGATATAAAAGTGCAATACATTTTTGAAGATATTAATCTATCTATTACGCCTCGTTCTTGCATTTTCAGATTAAAATATTTATTATCTTCTCTTAAAACCTTATATTAGCCAATTAGTTTTATTTACAAAACAATTCTTATAATAAAATAAACTTTGAATTATTTATTTCTATAATAAAATAAAGTGATATTTATATCACATGTTTGTGTCGAAGAATGCCGCGAAAAATAAATTATTTATTCCGTATTATTTATTAATATTAAAAAAATAATGTAAAATAATACGACTCAACGAGGAAACCTAACACCATCCAACTAATTTGACCATGACTTATTTGACTTTATTGCTACTTTTGACCTTTTTTTTAGTAAATTTTGATTGGTAGAGTTTGTTAGGCTTCCCTGTTTTATGGTGAGATTATTAATTATGTTTCTCATTACTTTTGATATCTCTAATAATATCCTAATAATGGAAGAATGTATCATAAAAATATTGGTTAAAATATAGCATTACATCAATATCAGTTAAAAACAAATTCATGATTTTGACAATTATTTTTAGTTTTGTCAAATTAAAAATTAAGTTTTGAATAACCGAATTGTACATTAACTTAGATTTTCATTAAGTTAAAGATAAAAATGACAATAAAAATGAATAACTATGCTAACAGCACAAGAGTTTTAAGAAGCTGATAATGAATGTTTTTCGATCGTGATTTCTAAAACTTAATGCACTATTGTCATATTGTGTGAAAAAGATTGTATTAAATGATTAAAAGCCCCGTTCCAAAAAAATAAAATAAAAAATGATTAAAAGCAAAGGACAAATGTTTATAGAATTTGTATTATTATTTGGTGGTCCTGATTTGTAAATAAAGTAATCTATGTTGGTGATATTATTTAAATAATCTATGTTGATGATATTATGTAATAAAGTTAATTTCTTTTGGTTTAATAAATAAATACTAGACAGTGGAAAAACAATTCAATATACTTTATATAGATACATAAAACCTATAACTATGAAGTCATATAATGTTGAAAAGATCGATCCATTTCATTTTCAAAAATAATTATCACAATATTTTGATACAAAAATATCAATAAAGTATCGATCATATTCATTGGTCATATTTGAAATTATAGCAAATTTGTTCATACGACAATTAAGACAATTAAATTATTAAAACTGGGCACTTACTACGAATACCATAAGAGAAGTTGTTTATGATAATTGATAATGGTTTGTCTCGACTAACGAGTTAAAAATAATGTAATAATGAGGGGGGAATACATGTTACGTTATTTTTTTCTTAGCCATGATTTTATCCTAACGGAGCTTTTTCTGGTAATTATTTAATGAGGCCATATTCCGATCTCTCACAAAATTTATGTAGTTTTCTTTTTTTTATTATTATTAGATTTTTGTCCACTAAGTTTTAAGTTTTGTTTAATAAAGTTTCTACGACACATAATCTTTTAAATATTCAAAAGATGTCAATAATATATGTATTGAATAAATAAATGTCTAAATTTATTTGGTTTTCAATAGTTATATTTGTTTAAATAAGAAATTATATCTTGAAAGATATGGCAACTTATATAACTATGTATACATAAAATTGATAGAATACGATTATCTATTTTCTCTAAATATTTTTTACTGTTCTTCCATTAATAGTTATACAACAATAACAATAATAATATTATTTTATCGTTTGGTAAAAATAAAGCATTATTGTTGGCAGTCAAATAAAATAAATAGAAAAGACAGGATTTACAATTTTGTAGTTATTTTGAGTGCCGATTGCAATAAGATAAACACCAAAAAATCAGGCCCAACTTTTGAAAGTGTAATCTTTAAAATAAAATAAAATAAAAAAGTATATAAATAGGATTCTCCTTTTCACACATTGACTCTGCCTTGCGTTACACCTACACCCTCTTGCCTCCTCTTTCTTATTCCCTCCTTCCACTTGAATCATCTCACAATAATATCAACCAATTTTTATTTTTATATATATATATATTTTCCTACGTATACATACATTCTTGACCGCAACCATTTTTGATTTTAATAGGTTTTTTGTCATCACTTTTAATTTTTATAATTAAAATCAATTTTTGGTTCTTCATTAATTTTACAGAAATTACCACCTAATTTCCTATATCAAGATTTTCTTAAAAATTGTTTTTTTTAATTGATAATTGTTTTTTCCTTTTTTTTTTTTTGGTTTTTTTAAGTCTTCTAGATTTCTCCAAATTTGTAGTGAAGTTTTTGAGATTTTTGGTTAATGGGCATGATCAAGATTGGTTAAAGTTCCAATTTTGATATCTGGGTTTTATTAAATTTGAGATTTTTGGTTATGGGTATGATCAAACTTGATTAAAGATTGAATTTTTTTATATCTGGGCTGAATCAAATTTGATTTGAGTTTGAGGTTTTAGTTTATGGGCATGATCAAGATTAGTTAAAGATTGAATTTTTATATCTGGGTTTAATAAATATTTTGATATTTGGGTCTAACAATAACAATCTAGGAAAGAAAGAAAAAAAAAGTTGATTTAATATTGGTGGATTTTGTGTGTTTTGAGAATGGCAGTTTCGAAATCTAGTGTAAGGATAGATGACTTGAGAGAGTATTTTAGGAATTCGAATGCGAATATTTTCGAGATAATCGAAGGAGCAATTATGTTAGCTGCTTCTGATTGTCCTAAAGAGTTTAAAGTTAGGAGAGATGGGATTGCTCAGATTTTGTTTTCATGTAAATTGATTAAATGTTCTGGTTGTGATAGAGAGGAATTAGCCTTGCCTGTTGATAATCAAGAACATGATGATCATGGTCATGATCATGATCATGGCCATCATGCTCCTGATGATGTAGGAATTAAGTACAAGAGTAATTCGAATGATGTTAATGCGAATTGTAGTAAAGGAAGTAGTAAGGTGATCAATGGTTCTAGAAATGGTAATGTTGATTGTGTTGATGATGATCATCAAGATTTAGAGCCTAATGAGAATGATCATCATGTTAGTAATTATAGTTATGGAGATGCAGAAGCTCTTAATGATGAAATTGAAGAAGAATCTAGGTCGTTTGACGAGGTTTTAAGGATTAAAGAGATTGTTGACAATAGCTCAAATGAGGTATTGCTCTGTTACTTAACTAATTTTGATCTAATTGAAGTTAAGTTTCGTTTAGGTTATGTTTATGTTTACCTTTTTAGATTGCAAAAATACATAGTTAACTGCTTATTCTTGTTTTGTTTCCATTTGTACAATATTTGATCATAGTTCTTGTTCTTGTTAGTCTGCATCAAACTTATGCTATTCGTTAAAGAAGCTTCAACTGATGGCAATATCTGTAGAAACTCTCAAGGTTCGGATTTTTAAACTGTAACTGATTAATTACCAGTTCTAGACTTCTTGGTATGTTATTTGTTATTTTAAAATATGTTTATCTTATGGTTGTTGAATCGTGTTTCAGGTAACTGAAATTGGTATATCTGTTAATGCTCTCCGAAAGCATGCATCAACGGACATTAGACAAATAGCAAAATCACTAATTGGGTATGAATTCTTGTCTATCACTTAATATGCATTTAAACGTTACATAAGCTATAGTCACCAAGAAGATTGATTCCATTAGTATCATTGGCGATCAAAAGTGTTGTTTACGCTTTAGTTAGGTCCTGATCGATTCATGAAAGAGAGCGCATCATAGTGTAGGTTACTTTAATTACTGTATGTGTGCAATTAAAGCTTTTTAGTCTTACGTTAATAGCGCATACCCTGATTAGAAACCCTGGATTTAATGAATCGTTGTGAATTGCAGAGTGTGGAAGGATATGGTTGATGAATGGGTTGATGCTACTAACAAGATCACTGGTAATTAAATGAAAAATGTTTCATTATCTTTTTTCAGTTTTCATATTTTACCGTGGTTAATGAAATTTGATGCATTAAATGACAGTTTCTGAGAAGACCCATGAGTCGATGATTCCATCTATTGTTGATGAAGAGGAAGGATTGCCTTCACCTCCTCTAGACGATTTAGCATTTTTGAACCCACACTCAATACCATTGGAGCTAAATGAGGTATGCAACTCTAGGGCTTTTTTCGTTATGGGATAACAAACTTCTGTTTAATGATACTTTCGGGACCATCTGTTGACGTGTTGTATTTGTTTTTATCGTGGCTGTTTGAAGTTCTTTGATGGCATGGATGACTATGGAAGTGAGTTCAATCTAGCCACTTTCATATGATTTAGTATTAATCTTATGCTATTCGGGTTTTTATTAAATTCCTTTTTTGGATATTGTTACAGATCCTAGAAAAAGTAGGGAACGCAACAAGAATGATAATAACGGCGGAAAACCGCCATTTGAGAAGCAAAACTTATCCAAGCGGGAACAACAGAAACCCTTAAATGGATCCACTGTGGTCCCGAAACCAACTGTGGTTAAACCAAATAAGCCTCGGGTTGCCGGCTCATCACCGGAAAGACGTGTGAAGCCCAATATCGATCGGAAACCGCAAAACCCTGAAAAACCGACTCTTCCTAAGAGACCGGTGGCTCCCCTTAAACGTGTAAGTTGTCACTTTTTATTACTATCTTTACTCCTTAATTTACTATATCAGTATGATTTGGACTTGATTACGAGTCAGTAATGAATGTTGGGTAAGTATTCTGAATGGATAGTTGGAATGACAGTATGTTACAATTTGAAGATCAAATTTAGGTTAACTAATACTTCTTGGGTTATTGCATACAGAAACGTACCTCTCCAGATCAGGAAACTGAACAAGACAAGTTTGAAGCGATAAAAAGGAAGCTCCAGGAACGTTATAAGCAAGTGGAAAATGGTTTGTCTTAATGATTCATGATGTTAAGTTGGTTTCTAAGTGTAATCTTGCAGGAAATGTATTAATGTTTATTTCTTAACAGCAAAGAGACAACGGACCGTAAAAGTTATGGAGTTACATGATCTCCCGAAGCAGAGCGCCCCCATAAAAAACCAACACACAAGGCCTGGAAGCAACCATAACAGACACTGGGGGCAAGGGCGGTTTTAGCTGTTGGTTTCGGTAGCCGCTGATCGGTTTTGTTGGGTCGACGGCGAATGGCTCGTTTGGGACCAAAGGCAGATCTTCGGGAATTTCATTAACCTTTTTCGGATAAGATTTGGAAGTGTTGATTAGTTTAGTTCAAGTGGAATGTGTCACAATTGACTCTTTTTTTTTGTATAGAAATGATATTTACCATCTACAACTACCCCCCTTTAGTGACTTCTAAATTGGGAAGCATATTCTAAGGGACAATCCTTGAAAGCACAAAATAATAAGTGCATTTTAGTAGTCAATACATGTGTAGAACATGTCATCCTTTTGGAAAATTTTATACAAGACTTTGTTCTCATCTTTTTATCCTTTCTTGTGTTTTGGCATTTTACATTATTTGTGTTTATCTATGCACATTTTTCATTCGCACACACTTGTGGTTGAGAGACAATCTCTGTATATCTTTCAAGTAGCGGATCCAAAATTTTATGAAGTGGGAGACCTATAAAAATTAATTATGGAAGCATATGAAGGTTTAGAGGTGATTAAACTCAAATTGTATATATAAAAAACATAATTTTCACTAATAAAACAAGTTTAAGTAGTGGGTGATGACCACCCCTCCGCCAATGGATATTACGTACATTGACTGTTTAGATTTGACCTTTTATAATCCTTCCATAATCTCGTTTTATAGATTGACGGGATGGATTATTCTCGTACTTATGTCTACTAAATCATACGTGATACATATATATGTATATATTATCGGTGATTTATCTATACTTGTATTACCTCACATATTACAAACACTTTACTTGGACTTTTTTGCCCCTAACCTTCTTTGTTAAACCCCTGCCATCTTTAATGAGATTCAATAGTTCATCCTCTCCTATAATATAAATTAAGGATTGATTCACAAACCACCTCAACATACAAGAGCGAATCAATCAAACCAAATACTTCTTGTAACCCAGAATCTTGATTACAAAAGTCCAAGTGTGAGCACATCTACTCTTTCGTTATAAGAAACCCAAGTTAGTTCAAACAAGAACAATGAGATTAGGGTAAAAAACTGATGATCTAATATCAAGTGTAAAATGATTTGCATCAACTTCTTATTAGATAGATAGATTGAATCATTCGCTAACACCCACAAACATAAATTCAAGTGAATTACGAAATAATAACAAGGGAATGTGGTTGAAATGACCCGACATGATTTGATCTCATTGATTATAACACAAAAGAAACAAATTTAATTAGAAAAAAGGAAGAAACATGTATTCCAAATGGTTTCACAATCATTCATACTACAAAAGCAACAGAAAAAAATAATACTATTGTTAATATTATAATAATTATTATTATGAAATGGAATGGGAAGTATAGTCGGAAGTAGCGATTCAATGGGGACAACGTTAAAGAAGGAGAAGAAACGGTGATTGAATTAAGTAATAGATCTAGGGGTAAAAATGTCATAATAAAATGTTAGTAGTATATGAAGTAAAATAAGTAGTAAATAAATCACTTCTCTTTTCAGAATCGTTTTTAGATTTATGTTAATTGCACGTGATAAATGCAGTTCGAAAATTAAATTTGTTTCAAGTGTAACGTTATTTTATTCTTGCCATGGTCTAAACAATGTTTATAACGTTTTTTGTCTGTTGAACCTAGAAACTAAGTTAGATGATAAATATTGAGACAAAATAAACAGTGAATTAAAACAAAGATAAAATAAGTGGTCCTCTATTTTTAGTATGATATAGATAGATGTAGATTAGTTCACCAATTTTACTTGATACACCTATCCCCACAATTTCTATTTATTTATTATTATATCATTATATATGAGGGGTTTTTTCTTTCTCTTTTCCAAATGGAGTATTAAGTGGCAATGGATAACCTTTATAATATATATACCTCCACTCTGAATTATTTATTGTATATTATAGTCGTGAGATTGGTTCATGATTTTTGAGTACTGTTATTAGGGATAATTGATATATAGTTTAATTAATTTAATTGATAATGTAACTATGTAAAGTTTGGTGTTGAGTGCAAATATTACTTTGGTTAATAAGCACATTATAATAAACGTCAACATCTACGTACGTGTTGACATAAGGTTTGGTCAACTTATAACGAAGAATAGCGTGTGGGAAGGCCGAAGGCACATGCCTCTTGGTTTCTTGTTTAAACTAGACTCATGTCCATACAATTCGACCGAATTTGACGGTGACTGTAATAGCGGTGACACTAGTGACGACAAGTATTATGTTTTTGATGTGAAAGTAATTGATTTAACAATAGTATTTTAGTTATTTTAGTATCTCGGCTCCCCACTATTTTTTGTAATATCTTTTGGATTTATAATAAAGTTATGTTTTTATAAAATAAATAAGTAATAATAATAATAGATGATGATGACGACTTTAAATAAACAACTAAAATTTAAGATGAATTAACAATTAAATTAAAATCTAATGTGACAAACAACTATTAATATTAACTAAGCTTTAAAATATCATCTTTTAGTTAGTTATACTAGAGTGAAGCCATGCGATGCACGGCCGGTAAGTCGATGTGTTTGCGTCTTGGCTAAAGATTTGTCCTCTATAGATTAATCCTTAATAGCCTTCAATACCCTCATAAATTAAGTGCTAAAGAACCTTCTTTCATTCATCTTTAGTATATATAGAGGTAGAGCCAGTGCGATGCACGACATGGATAACAGTATATTCGTTTCGTTTCACATCGTACCAATGTTGGTATAAATAGTTTGTTTCCTTTAAAAGTTGTGACCATTGCAACAACAAAACATAGCAGCTGTTATGTGTCATGAGTATGTTTATATGCACAAAAGTATGGAAAGCAAGAGAAAGCTACTTGAATATAACATTTGAAAACATAAATCCAACATGTAAGTGCTTTTGAATCATATGACATAACTTGGTTTGCAAGATACAAATATATATAAATGAAAATTCTAAGAAGAATAAACTGCTTTTGAATCATATGACATAACTTGGTTTATGTGGTGAGTGACCATGACACAATTCCGTCACCCATTTTTGTTGTCAGAAACTCCAACATGTAAGTGCATCCTCCAAAGCCTCTGCCTGTATATCAATCATTGCAGGAATAACCTTATATTGCATTTTTTACTTTCAATCAAATAATCACATGTATAAATCCACTCTGCTTTTAAACTAAGCACATCATACTCAATTACAAAGCACTTAACAATATATACTAAAAACCTATCCCTTATAGCCTAGATAATCAGTTTTCCAAAATTTAAATCACTCACAAATCAAGTAAAACTTTGCATACATAATTCTTTCAGTGACCATTCCCCATGATATCACCAATCTAATTCTAGCAACCAAGTTAGTCAAATTAACCTCTACCATCAATACTTGTTGCCCATTAAGCTTTTCCATTAATATCTAAAACTTCTGTTTAACATCACAAAAACCAAGGGTTGTATGAGTGTCGGTCAAAATGGATGTCATATAGTTCATGTTGACCCGAAACACTTATTGTCTAACATTTAAAAAACATACTCGTATATAGATAATTAGTTTGGCAAATATGATCCGCAAATTTCATTTCATGAACAATTTAGCTCATTAGATACAATGACTTGGGATGCTTTGTGGATTCATGTACCTTTGGGCGACGTTTGACCCGTTTAACCCACTCCAAGTGACCATGGCATCAGCCAACTTGTTGAAGTAGTCATCAACCTTGCCGAGCTTAGCCTTGACCTACTTCGAGATCTCCTTATAGCAGTTATGAACAATGGTGTACTCTTTTGGAAGGGTAGCAACCTGGAATAACAGGATCAGTTTTTCCTGCCAGTAAATACCCTTGTATTCCTATTTCAGGTTCACAATTGGGTTGCTAGCCTTGTTGTGCCAGATGTATGGTGTACATGTCTTCATGTCTAATCCAAGGTGGTCACAGATGACCTATAAAAAGGATAAATTAAAGATCCGAGAGTGAAACTCTATGTTAGAGGTGGCAGAATGAGATTACACAAATGTATGCACTAAAGATAGACTCAGTGATTTTCATCCCATTTCACCCAACCCATTTGATATACTTCACTTTTAGATAAATTTGGTAATAAAATATTTGACACACCTGAGATAAATCACCACCCAAATCAGCCTATTCATACATAAATGGGTCAAGTGCACTATAATTTGTGCAGGGAGTGCACATCTTGGAGAAGAACGCTATACCTTAATGCACCAGGTCGCCCACATGTCGTCGTATCGTCCAATTAGCAGACCATCACCCATGAGACCAAAGTACATTGTTAGGCTATCATTGTCAGTTTTGTCATAAGATATCAGAATAACTACAATAGTATGATTAAAACTAAGTCCATCAGTAGAGTATATAAGAGTCTCTAATTGCATATAAACGGCTCTGAATTCGTGGAAACCTATACATAGGCAAGTCAAGATCATCTTATCTATATAACTGTCATCTAGCCGTGACGATGTATAAAAAGGTATGAAATTTCAATAGCTAAAACTCCAATCGTCATAGAATTGGTATAGTTAAAAGGGACCAAGTTGCAAAATACAACAAACTAAATGTCAAAAGATCACATACAGTAGCTATTGACAGAAATTAAGAACCCATCGACAGCAGCTGAAAAGTTAGATTGGGCACGAAACACACAACAGCTAAAAAACATGCTTGAAACTCACAAAACGAAAATGACACAATTGAAAAATTAGATTGGGCAATCAGAGATGAACTTCCAAAAGCATAACCCCTATGTATAAACCCGTTTTCCCTTGCATGTATAAAACGTATGTATAGAACTGTTTTCATTCCATGAATATTTAAAACTAAACCCAAATTTATCAAATTTACAACAACCAATCCTCAATGAAAAAATCCCAAAAATCATAAGTTCAAAATCTATTACAAAGATCAAAACATACCTTAGTTACATCACATCATATCCTTCCAAAACTAAGAATAGATAAAGCAATTGAAGGTCGATAACTTGTCCATCATATCCAAATGAAAGTTGGACTTTATCAGTAGTAAATTTCATCAGAATCAAATTTAACAATACCTTAAGCGAAACATTCACTGAAAATCTCAATACCAGAATTATTAATAAATAAATACCTTGGAATTAGCATCATATCATCATCTATCAAGACCTCCTAAAGAGTAAACCTGCAAAAAAAAAAATGAACATCAATAATAGAAAAATAAAATCAAGAAAGAATAAAAATAATTTTGAAAGGAGATTTAGGAAGCCCAACCATGTGTACATTAAAAGATGATTGTAGTTAAATAAACTTCAATCAAACTTTAATGAGGTAAAACTATCCTGAAGAGTTAATGGATCGGAGATATGGCCCTTTAGTCTACCACAACATGGGAGTTTTTGCCCGAATTACCTTTAATTGCTATTTAAAAACACTGATTTAAGAAGAAAGGGAAACAAAAAAAAAACTCACGATGAATCGAAGAGAGCAATCAATAATAACTCAAACTACGTTTGAAGGGCACACGCTGTTCCATTCTAACTATACATAGGGTAGCAAGACTTTTCATGAATGGACTGAAACCGTTACAAAGAATTGTAAGTAATAAGATTATCATTAAATACATCATAAACACGCATACATTACAAAGAGTTACCTTTTCGATTGGGATGTTGATCGGACACCAATGAAGGAAAGGGAGGAGGAGAACACGAAAGGGTTTTTATTTTTAAACCTCACTCAATAAGAAGAAATAAATTGAGTCTTGTTAAAAAAAAACAAAAAAAAAACTCACGATGAATCGAAGAGACCAATCAATAATAACTCAAACTACGTTTGAAGGGCACACGCTGTTCCATTCTAACTATACATAGGGTAGCAAGACTTTTCATGAATGGACTGAAACCGTTACAAAGAATTGTAAGTAATAAGATCTATCATTAAATACATCATAAACACGCATACATTACAAAGAGTTACCTTTTCGATTGGGATGTTGATCGGACACCAATGAAGGAAAGGGAGGAGGAGAACACGAAAGGGTTTTTATTTTTAAACCTCACTCAATAAGAAGAAATAAATTGAGTCTTGTTAAAAACAAAAAAAAACAATAAACAAACCAGATAACTGTTCGGGTCGGGCTAAGGTAAGAAACTAATTGTTTGGGTTGGCCAAGGCCAACAAATGAACAAATGGGCTTCTCTTGCTACCAAACCTAGTTATTGTTATTCTTATATTATTATTATTATTATTATTATTATTATTATTATTATTATTATTATTATTATTATTATTATTATTATTATTTTATCGTCTTATATTGTATTAGGTGAACATATATATATGTATATTATTATTATTATTATTATTATTATTATTATTATTATTATTATTATTATTATTATTATTATTATTATTATTATTATTATTATTATTATTATTATTATTATTATTATTATTATTATTATTATTATTATTATTATTATTATTATTATTATTATTATTATTATTATTATTATTATTATTATTATTATTATTATTATTATTATTATTATTATTATTATTATTATTATTATTATTATTATTATTATTATTATTATTATTATTATTATTATTATTATTATTATTATTATTATTATTATTATTATTATTATTATTATTATTATTATTATTATTATTATTATTATTATTATTATTATTATTATTATTATTATTATTATTATTATTATTATTATTATTATTATTATTATTATTATTATTATTATTATTATTATTATTATTATTATTATTATTATTATTATTATTATTATTATTATTATTATTATTATTATTATTATTATTATTATTACTATTATTATTATTATTATTATTATTATTATTATTATTATTATTATTATTATTATTAAGCTATTATTATTATTATTATTATTATTATTATTATTATTATTCTTATATTATTATTATTATTATTATTATTATTTATTATTATTATTTGATAAATTATAAAAAAAACTGGTATGTATAGCCGATCCATTATGTGATAAATTATAAAAAAAACTGATATGTATAGCCGATCCATTAAGTAATAATGTGTAATGCAATGTGTGTATGTAATGCAAAATACATAATGGAAAACAAACAAATGCATAAACAAAGAATAGGATGGTAATTAACCCTTATTAACTACCCTAATAATCATATTAAGTACCCATAAATGTAAGACTAAAAATCGCCAAAATTTTCCACTCCTAAGTCCTACTTTTAGATATATATAGATTTTTTTCGAACATTAGATGGCCTTCTATTGTTGCTACGGAATGTCATAAAAGGTGTGGGGTATTAACGAAATGCAAAATTAGATATAATGAGAAAATAAGATGGTAATAATTAACCCCTATTAAGTACCCTAATAATACCCCATTTTTTAACACTTTTCACTTTTTTTCCCCTAATCCTAACTATGTGTGTATCTAGGGATGAGCATTGGGACCGGAAACCCGAAGACCGGCCCAAGACCGACCGAACCCGGCTAGGACCGACCCGACCCGGATCACAAACGGTCCGGTCCTCGGGTAGGGGTATTTGAGGATTTCGGTTCTCGGGTCGGTTCGGGTTAAACTCGGAGAAAGACTGAAGACCGGTAGAGACCCGGCTTTTTAGTGAAAATTTGTAGGGTCCTTTATGAAACCTGATGCATGGCTAGAAAATTAAAAAAAAAAAAAAAAAGAAAGGAAACCAAACGTCTCTGACTCTCTGTTGCCTGCCTCTTTTCTCTCACACACGATACACAAAACACAACAGTCAGCCTCTTTTCTCTCCATCATCAATTCATCACGTCGATCTCTTCTTCTTCTTCTTCTTCACAACAATGTCTTCTTCCTCATCATTGGTATGTAAATATATCTTCTTCTTTTCTTTAACTTATTAGGTTTAACTTTTTATGTGTATATATATATATATATATGATATATATCAGAAATCTGAATGTACGTAATGTAGTATAATCTGCTCTTTTCGTTTTTGATGTGTAAAATTTCTTTCTAATGCTACAGGTGGGCTGGGATGAGCAATTCTAATTCCTGTTCGTTTGCCATACAGTAGGCTGGGCTGGGCTTCTCATGTGTAAATGTTGCCATACATGTTGCTTTGTAATGCTGCCATACAGGTGGGCTAGGCCCAATCGGGTAAACCGAGACCGGACCGATGATTTCCGGGTTAGACCGAACCGAACCGACCTTTAATCGGGCCGGTCTTCGGTTCCTAGTTTGCGCATTTTTCGGGTTTCGGGTTTTGCCGGTCCGGTCCGGTTCGGTTCAGGTTCAGGACCGTGCTCATCCCTATGTGTATCCATCCCTAAAACATATCTTAAATCCTAACCCTAAAACATACCTCCTCCTTGAGCCTCCGCCCTCTCTCGCTAGCTCTGGCACCACCGCCACCAAACCGCCGTCGTTAACACCATCGCCGTCGCATCGCGCCGACATACATCTAGTACAAATATACAAAGATTGTGAGGTCGAGGGACAAACGATCACCCACACTTCAAATACGTCATGCCACACAACGAAAATAGGAAAAGACAAACAGCAACCATAACACAATTAGTCCCACCAGCCAAACCAAATAGACTTGGGACAAAGCCATACACAATAGACACAGACTCTTATCATAAGCAACATGGATAAGCCATATACGATAGACTCGACTTTAAAATAAATGGTGTAGAGAGATAAAAGAAATTAATGAGAAATCATATGGATTTCCTTGTTTAGTAATACAATAGAAAAAACGACATGAAAAATGTTTGATAAATCAATTTTATTGTTTACCAAGTGGTTTCAAGATTGAATTTATTTGGATAAACAACATAATATGGCCAAGAAAAGAGTTCTTAGTTGTTCAAAAGAATATCTTATTTAAGCTACATATATCTGGGTCAAAGTTTGTCTTCAGGTAAACAAAAACAAACTTCATTCGTTTGTCTGTTAATATTTTTTAACATTATATGAGCATCATATTCTTATTCTCTTCTTGCTATAGAGAATAACGGGTTTTAATTTAAGATACCTTTATCTCATCATCAATAGGGCACATATATGCAAAAATTCTATTACAACGACCATCATATTCTTATATTCTTTATACACTATGGTAAATAAAAAAGATTTCTAGGCCACCCAAATTTATATCTTTATTTTTCCGTTAAGACAATTTAGCGAAAACTACTTTTCATGAAAACTGGTTATTTATTTATAATAATGTGATTTATAACAGCAAAATTCAAAATTAAAATCAAAAGTAAATTTGAGTAAATAAAAAATTGTGATTGGTCGATAAGTCATTAGAACAACTGTCTTTTAGTATATAAGAAGATTGTATCAGTGTTATCGATGTGTCGTTATTTGTATTGATAGTATATTACTGTTGTTGTTTTTTTATTTCGTTCTTCGTTTTGTACGTACTTTGTTTTTATTTATACTATTGTCATATGTTAAATTTATAATCGTAAGATGTTATATTCATAACACCGTGTTTAAATGAACTTAAAATTGAGTGAATAATTGTTTATTGACCAATTTATATAATTTATTGAAGTGCAAAAGTAGAAGTATGTGCGTGGATCCTAATATAAGGAGTGTTGGAAAGTCAATATCAGTTTTACATTTTACCACGTACAATGAATGAAATATCTCTCAAAACAAGGCTGGGGTAACTGTGACATACCAAGTTTAAAATGAAAATACGTGGAATTTGATTAAAGTGGCCAGCCAATTCATCAAATTAGCTTTCCCTTGACCGCCTTATTTCCCTCATCATCTTCTAATCCTAATCAAAAACTTCATCACCTTCACTCTCCTTCTAACTCTTCCATTCTCTGTGACTATTGTTCCCCGTCAACAGGTTATCTATATAGTTGAAGAATTATCTAGTGAGGAGTGTGATTTATACCTTAATAATGATAACCCACTAAAATTGCAATACATTTTGTTATCCACCCAACTCATCTTATATTCATTGTAAACATGAGTAAATGAACAAATTGTTATACATATGTGTATATTTAATGGTCAAATAGGGAAGTAGCTGAGATGTGTAGGAAAAAATCTTAATCTTAATATATACTATAAGACAGTTGAACTAATAACTTATTAACCAATCAAATCGCTCGATTTCATCAAATTGACTCTCGCTTATGTCATCATTTAATTTAATTATAAATTATAAATCCTAATAATCATTATCCAAATATATTATTATATTAGTATTTGTAGAAAAAATCTCATTAATTTACACTTTTTTGTTTTCCATCAATAATTTACACTTTTTAGCCCTGAATACTTAATTTATATTTATTTTTAGCTATCAACTTGAGAAGATTTTTTTAAAATTTTAATCATTTAATTAATTAAAAAAATTTCAACATATGAAATATTGTCTACAAAAAATTATTTCAAAAGATGAAATACAACATATGTGTTCAATGTTCTAGAAGTATATTTTTTTAAATTTGTTTTTACTTACATTTTTTACATTTAAATTTATATATTTATAAATTTATCTTATCTTGAAAATGTTATAAATAATCCGTGTAATCACATCTTCGATTTCCTCAAATTTTTAAATTTTGACTTTTCTTGATTTTTATTATATAAATAAATATAGATTTACACATAAATATCAATGTCGACTACATGACTAAAGATAAATATTAGCTTATAAAAATATTATAAAATATTATAAATTGATACCTATAAATGTCGTACATTGGTATCCCAATACAATATTGATAATGTCGTCTAATTTAATAATATATTAGATTAGATTTTTATAAATTATAAATATTAATATTTAATTTAATATTTAATATAAACACATATGAACTCTAGATACATATCTCAAACACAATAACAAACGGCGATATACGACATCCTTATCCTAAACACAATAGGAATCACATAACATGGGACGTTCACAGAACAAAGCACGATTTACAACAGAGGGTTACTTGAATACTAAATCCAAATCAATATAAACCCCATTCAAGATTCATTCTATCTCTCAATCAAAAAGGTACAAAATTTTCTCCCTTTTTATATATTAGCTTTGCGTATTAATGTTTAAAGTTACAATTGTCACTCAAATCAAGAGTCCTAATTGTTATCAAAGAATATGAAAACAATCCTAATTGTTATCTAATTATCATAGGACAGGTGATTGAAAATAAACCTATTCGTGTTATGGGCCCGCATCATGATCAAAGACATATACTTGAATGTCAAGTACATGATCATGAGTAGGTTTATATTTGAATTCTTAATAATATCATATTACGAGTACAACTGGTTTCAAAAAATTCTATAATAAATGAATTATTATAGCATGTGCCTTGTGGAATGACTACGACAAACATATTCATCAATATGTCTCAGCTAATGACGACAGTGACAAACCTGTGATTATATCACTACATTTTGTAAAGTATAACACTTGGGACCGTATATCTTCAAAATTATAAGCTTTTATGGAAGATCTAATATTTGATAATATTGTAAGTTTCGCTGGACACGGGTCTAAAATCTAGTAAATGGATTATTACTAGACAAATATCAAGGGAGTAAAGTAGATGGGAACAAAAGAAACAAATAAATTTGTATGATTATCTGCATCGACTATACCACAATACCGCATAAGAATTTATGCAACTTATAAAATCCAGGTCCCAACGCCCATATATCTCTCGATGTTCATTCACTGACTTAAAAATTTATTTGTTCATTCTTGTATATTTTATTTATTTTAAATGTTGAAAACAACAAGAAGTCTATTTATTGTATTTTTGTTGTTGCGGCAGTCTAATCCACGGTCATTCTCCGGGTAACAATGAGTGCTAATCAGTCAAGATTTGTTGTTAGTCCTACCCGGGACCTTGAGGATATCTGTTAGTGTATGCCATGATTCCTAATTCTTTATTTTGATTTTATCTATAGATGATACCCTTCATTGAATTAATTAATTAGTAAAACAATGGGTTTTAGACCGGTATACAAGTCTTTTCGACATATTATGTGTCATTTTTAAAAGCTTCTCCATGCTCATTTATTATCAGACGTCCATAATGGATTGTTATGTTAAAATGACCCAGGCCATTGTATACCTGTCTGGGTGTTTTTTTACTAATTAATTCTATGAAAGATAGCCATATGATATAAATTATTATAGATAAAAAAGAATTATAACATACGCTGGCAGCTATCCAAGATATTGGGTAAGTCTAAACAAGTCATGACTCTGCAACACTCATTGTTACCTGAACAATGGCATACCCAAGGAGCTACATTCGTTTTACAGGAATCAATTGCACTGATTAACCCTACCCTTAACCTGAAAAACAATAACAACACTAAAGACACGATAATGTACGGGTTCAAACTTAATGGTTGAACAACCTGATATCCTTGCAAGAGATCTAAGGTTCAAACTTACTTAAAGTAACATCTTGGATAAAGAAATGTTCAGAATTGAAACACCAACTAGAATATTTTAGACCGTTCCCAAGATAACAACGCCCCAAGTCGAGAAGATAACAAACATTATCAATTTGGGAGCTTTACACCACAATGTAATAATACTCCATACTTGTCTTGAATACTCCCATCTAACCGCAATGTGATCAACATTCTCATCAAAGTTTGAGCACAAACAAGATGTGCCACAAACAGCAGGTTGTAGGTTTTAGGACGACACTTGAAGCATGAATTCAAAAAAGGTTTTGCTTTTGATATTCTTAATCGTTAGTACGGAGTAATACATTATTACATGCATCAATATTTGAATTTCAATTTAAATCATTAGCACGAATATTTTAACTTTCAATAAAATCATCGGTTTTGAAGTTTACGATAAATATAGATTATATCCATATGATTATGTATTAATGACTATAAATAGACGACATGTTTCTCGTTAAACGTTAAAACTGTCCCAATCCAAAAACTCAACATTAAAAAACTACTATGGCCATCCCAGGTGCAAAAGGAAATTTTAACTTCTTTAAAGATTTGGTGAGATTTAGAATCAAATTATGACGAGGAAATAGCAGACAATCACAGAGTTTTGTGTGAATATGGTCTCTCTACCTTCAACAGGGGCGGTATTTTGAAACCAAGTTCTTTCAAATTAATCAATTTGGTAAGTTTTATGCATCATAAGTTCAAATACCTTTTTTCATCAACATTTCCTAGTTCAGATAAGTTTGACCAAAACATACACGAAAAGCTTTAAGGTGTTCAGATAAAACTTAAACGATACAATCTTAGAGACGACTAATGCAATATATCTTACTGTTAACAGATTTGAAATGGAAGTGTCCGACAAACAACACAAACAGAGAAAAGAGGTGTACTAATCAGCATCCATTTCTTCCAATGCTGCTTTGGCCGCATCCTTTGCCTCCTCCAATAGTGTTTCTGGCACCTACACATAATAAAATGCAATATATGCTATTTAATCTGGTGAACACATCCCAGTTTCAAGTGATTAAACAGTAATCAGTCTATTTAAAGGCCCGTCTAAATATACTTATGATGCATAAAACTTACTAGACCATTGCATTTATATATAAATATACTATTAATAAAATAAGATCATTTTCCTAAATAAATCCTCCTAATAGATCAACCTAATTATCCTCCTAATCATAAGATGAAGCCACATGGAAAAATCAAAAGGGGTGATGAATGAAAGATAATGAGTGGATTACACATGTCAAAATGTTGTGGTATTAGGAGGATTATTAGGCTCAAGTTTTAGGAGGATCAATCATTTTCCTATTTTTATCTATTAAGAGGATTTATCATTTACTCATTTAGGAAAATGATTGATCATCCTAAAACTTGAGCCTAATAATCCTCCTAATATACGCCACACTTAACTATATACGTAAAGAATGTATTAAATAAGGGAATGTTTCAGGTCCGAAATTTAATTCACACAGAATTTTTACCTGTATTACTCAAAACCCCTGACCCACCATTTTGCCACCTATACCCATGGTGTGTTACGATACTATAGCATCAAATTTTCCTTCGTATATTCTAGTTTCTTAATTGAAAACGCAATTAGGTTTGCAAACCAGATGAGCTCAAACTCGATTCATGATACAAGCCCAAGCTCAGATAGCTTAAAGAAACTAATAAGAGATGAAAGTCAATTAATCCAGTTCAATAAGGAGCTGGATATGGTTCCGAAATGGCCATACTGAGCAAGCTCAAGTCAAGTTCAAACTCAAATAACCAAATTTAATCTTGACCTGTTTGCATCCCCATATACACCTTACATAGAACTTGTATGTAATATGTCTCAAAAAGCTCAATAAGAATACGAGCCAGGTTCTTAAACTCGAATTCAACTCGTTTTAAATTCCTAACCCGTTATTTGGACTCAAACTTGATGCAGTTTGACTAGTTAGCAGCACTAACCATTTGCCCTACCAGGCAGGTATATACTAGCAACAAAATTGAAATAATAAACAATTAGTTCTAGTATTAAATTTAGTGTTGGTATTAAACGAATGAAATAAAATGAAAGGTTTAGTATATGATAAATGGAAAGGAACTTAAAATATCAGCTCTCCCTCCGAATTGTACTTCAAGGGAATTTCTAAAATAGCGACAGCTATAATTGCGAAATGGAACCTCATTTTATAAAATGTACATAGTAAATATAACTATTTACCTTCTGATGTAGGCGGTTTGATTCGTCACAAACCCAGCTCATCTCCAATTCAAATGTCTTGTCCTTTGCCTCATCGTGGACACCATAGATTCTGCTTGGCCAACATCAATAGGTAAACAAACTGATCTAATACTTTAAGTGATAAAGACCGCTAATGAAACATTCATAGTAATAATATGAACAGTTCCCAAAAAAATATAGCTATACATTATAACAAGGCGCTATATGAAACATTTTTAAAGACATCAAGCACTTCTCCAAGCAAAAAATAACCTAATTTAAATAGTAAAAAGAATAAGAACAAAAGGAGGATTGACATATGAGCTCCATAGACTCTTTATTAATAATAATTTGACACCAAATAACCTAGATTACCAGAATAATGCTCCCAATTCATAGGAGAGAAGAAAAGAACTCTAGTTCCCCGATTAAAAAAAACACACACATAGCTAAAAAACTGAAAGATAAAGGATTGAAAGCAATCCTTTTTTAGATACTTGGTTATCAATTTTAAAATAGACGACAGAAAATCTGGGTGTCACAGCTGACATTGATGTTTGGTATCAATGAGGAATGAACAGTAATTATAAGAAGCAATAACTGTGATAATGAAATACAAAACTTATTTCTTTAACACCACAGATTGAGCACAGGTAAGAGAAACTGAAGCTTGAAATTGCCCAAAGGACATGTAAAAAAAGTAAAGCAAGGAGGTCCTCAGTGAGAGAAACTTCTGTTAGTTTTCCCAAGTACAAAAAATCCTCTTATCTCTACATTTGTCAGAGAGCACTAACGTATCAAACATTTTAGTAGGAAAAAAGACTTACATTTTTGCTACTTCAATAACCCCTTGACGACAGGTCATCTCAGAAAGCTTCAACTTTTCAATCTCACTGAAATTTAACAATTACACCATGTATCAGTAAACATTTACAGCATTAAAACAACATGAATCAAAATCATGCAAACAAAGACAGATCTGAACCATATAAAGATCCTGCATGATTGATCAGATATCATAATTGTTTACTTGTACATAGTACACACCAATTCTAATATATGCTCATCTCATTCCTGGTTACAGCAATAGTTGTACGGTTGTACCTATTGGTACAACCAGCATTTTCCTTGATACCAACTCTTTATAGTTTGACCCGTATTACATGGCACACTTAAAAATTAGGCTTGCTACACATTTACCTAAGTCATATACCATTGCTTTGCTTTTTAAAATAACTTATCATCACAAGATTCAAATAACATACTTAAATTTGAAGAAATTTTTTTTCAACACATCTAGATGCAAACACTCATAGATTTCACGAGTATTATCTTGTTACAAAATGCTCAAAATAGTATGTCAAGAGAGCTTAGGATGAAAAAGAAAACAGCAATCATTAATAAGAAACAACTATCTTACGTTTTAGCAGCCTGTCTGCCTTTCCCAATTGCAGCACCAAAATATCTCTACAAGTAAAAGCAACAATCATTAATAAGAAAAACACATATCCACCATCATCACTCTACCAGGGAAATGGTAACTCACATATGAAACACCAGAAGGTTCAACCATATATAGCTGTGGACCATCACGATCATAACCTCCAAGAATAACCCCAGATCCAAAAGGTCTGCAACACAAATACTATTCTTAGCATATATATTTAACAAATAATAACAACAATAATAATAAATTTTAGCATAATAAAAGAGAGGAGTCTGCAGAATTGAAAATGATAGATAATGCTATAATAACCTGAGCCACCAATAAAGTGTGCATAGATGCACATAGCTAGCAACACGCTCAGCAAGTTCTTTTACTGGAATAGATTCACCATAAGTACTGCACAATCAGAAAAGCAATTTTTCAGCATGATGACAAAAATAAGATAGTTAAGTGTCTTAACTCTCAATATTGGTAGCAATGATTTTATCATTTTAGGGTATCATCTTCTGTTATGGATCAAAACCATTACAAGGTATGGGACTTGTCCCACATCGGTTGTATGGGAAACCAATGTAGGGTTTATATACCAAATGGGCTCTCTCACCCATTCAGTAGTCTTTTGGGTTGTGTTCTCCTATTTGATATGTAACAATGGTATCAGAGCCAACTCGGAGTGGTGGCCTGGATGGAGCCAGCCGTGACCAACGAGGACGTCGGTCTCTAAGGGGGGACGATTGTTACGGATCGAAACCAATGCAAGGTATGGGACTTGTCCCACATCGAAACCAATGTGGGGTTTATATACCAAATGGGCTCTCTCACCCATTAGGCTAGTCTTTTGGGTTGTGTTCTCCATTTGGTATGTAGCATCTTCACATGTTAAGAAAACAAATAACCAAACATGAACATCAAAGTAAAGGAATAAACTAAAGGTTACCAAGGGCTCTTTAACACATCACGTATACATTTCAGTGACAACTGGCTTATACTTTACACGTGAGGTTATTGGGAATTAATATATTAGTCGTTTTACGTTATCATATGGGATTTAGTTAGTACTTTCTACTGTAGATGAGCCATGGACAACATCATAAATTCCAAGTCAAACTCATCTTCAAGTTCTACAATACGAACAACTTTAATACTTGTAGGTAATACATCGTAGACACTACATAACTATCAAAGACACTCTACTTCACAGAGTACTCGGGTGAACTCTCAAACATAAGTAATTATTCACCGTCAATTATAGAGTATATCAACCTTAATCCATTCAATCTATATATAGGGCCACTTAAAAAGACATTTAAAATCAGTTTCTGGTTAAAAGAACAAGAAGCACAAATACTACTTGGCATTGTTTAATACAAGATGGGGCTGTGTAGTCTGCATAGATACTACAATTAACTATTGTAACTCTATTTATTTCTGGAGATATAAGTTTGAATTTGCTTCTAGAGAAATCGTGCAAAAGAACTCATTGTGTAGTGTATGACTGTCTGGGTGAAAACAATGTATGACATATGGGCTGCAATATGAAAACTGGAGATCTATAATGATTGTTTGGTGTGGTTTGATTTGGTTTGATTTGGTTTGAAAGAAGATAGTGACCCTAATTTTAGACTAAAAAACCATTGCATTTTGCATCCTCTGGTAAGTTAAAGCACAAATTTTGATTACTCCATAAATGATTTTTCGCAGATGTTCCATCATCTATTCCTTCTCTGTTTTCTACAAAATTTAATCCTTATCAAGAAGCAGAAAAGCTTGTACTCGTATATAAACTCCCTAAATACATAAACTAATAAGCCTTTCTAAATACATAACTTTGCCTTAGCTAACCACCTTGACCCTACCAGCTATCAAACACAATAAAGGACCATCTTCGTATAAACAAACTTCTAGACAACTCAAAGTACTACCTCACCGTAAACACCAAGCATGTAATACAATACTCTCGCATATATACACTCATACCATGATTCAAGTCAGCATCTTCAGCACCTAAAACTATTATTAAAAGATAAAATACAAATACAAAAAAGTACACGGAATTATAAGAAAAAAAAAAAAAAACAGAGTGTAATATTACTTTTCGTAGTTATGGGCTTCAGATTTGGCTCTTGCAACAATCTGTCTCCCATCTGCAGCTAATCCAGCTACACCCTGTATCCCCATAACATCACTTAAAAAGTTAAAACACCTCCTTAACATAACAAAAACAGAAATGACAGTAATATGTATAGATATAGTGAAAGGTTCATTTGAGCAACCTTTTCTTGCAAGAACTTTTAAGTTTTAAATTGTGTGTTATACATTATATTCACATGTTACAAGTAAGAGGGGTTAAAAATGAGTACATAAAAAGTTGTTAAGAACATGTAAACATACATTTATTTGATTGATATGCTCACAAGAAAATGGTTTGCAGATGCGAGCAAATTCAACAAACAAAAATCTATCCTTTTTCCATTTTAATAGGAATCAAACCTTCGCGTAACTTTTCATACGTTAACCGACTTAAACCAATACGTAATTTAAAAGTTCTCAAATATTTTTTAGTCAGGGTAAACTTAACCTAATAGATATACATACATATACATATAATATATAAACACATATATGATATAATTTAGAGAGATAGAGATAGTTATATACCATGCCGGAATGACGATGAACGGAGTGGATACGACGATTAGATCCAGGCAACATCATCTTAGAAGCAATCAGTTTCTCTACGCCCTAAATTTTTATCATTCATTCAAAATCACTTAATTTAATTAACAAATAAAAATCCAAATAAAATTGAAAATACAATTGAAAAAAAGAAAAGAAGAAAGTAACTGACAATCACAATGCCGTCTTTGCATTTGATACCGACGACGGTGCCGCTGTTATCGACGGCTTTAGCAGCGTATTCGATCTGAAAAACCCTACCGTCCGGCGAGAATGTTGTGACTGATAAATCATAGCCTGTACCTATGCTACTCATCTTGTTCTTGTTTTTGTTGAATTAGGTTTTAATTGAATTTGTTGATAATTTATTTGATTTTTGGGATCGATTTTGGAAGTGATGAAAAGTTATAAGAGTGTGTGTGTGTATTTGGGGGTTGGTTGTCTTGAGACGAAAGAAAACAAATACAAGGATGGTTACAAGTAGACCCTCAATTACCTGATTGTTGCTGTTTCGCCTCCTTCGATTATATAAACTAGAATGAGTTAATTGCAAGATTGGTCCCTGTGGTTTGTACATTTTAGCAATGGGGGTCCCTTTTTTATTTTAGCAATTGGGGTCCATGTGGTTTTTCCATTTTAGCAATGGGGGTCCCTGTGGGGTGGAAAGTACATAAATACCCCCACACGTGCACACTTGACGGCCACCTTTAACGGATCCGTCAAATTTGGACCAATTTTGCAAAATTTGCCAAATTTGACAGATCCATTAAAGATGGTCGCCAAGTATGCACGTGTGCAGCACTGTGGGGGTATTTATGTACTTTCCACCCCACAAGGACCCCATTGCTAAAATGGGAAAACCACAGGGACTAATCTTGCAACTAACTCTTCTTTATATATAATAAAAGACTATTGTCTAACCACTTCTTAACCATTTAAAAATTTTAGTTAACCTAAAAATTTAATTTACATGTATCATAATTAAAATTATAAATCAAAAAATATGAAACTAAAAAACTTTTAATTATTAATTATATTAATAGTTGTAGAAAAAGTTTTATAAACTTACAATTTTTAAAAATCCATCACTAAATAATTCTTTTTAACTTTTCCATAAAAGAATAAATCTTATTAAATAATTAACTTAAATATAAATTTTAACACTTTTTAGCTTTTCATGATTATTTATTGTTAAATTACTAAAAACATATTTCCACTAAAAATTTTAAAACTTATAAATACTTTAATTTATAATTAAACTCCAATTCCCATAATAACTTATATCTACTTTCTAATAATATATCAAAGATTTTATTTTTTTAAGGCAAATATCAAATTACTAGTTTGCTTTTTTTTTATATTTGTAAATTAGAATTTATAAGTTTTTTTTATTTTCATTTATTTAATAATTTATTTTATTTTTTTAAGGCAAATATCAAATTACTAGTTTGCTTTTTTTTTATATTTGTAAATTAGAATTTATAAGTTTTTTTTATTTTCATTTATTTAATAATTTATTTTATTTCAAAAAATGTTGTTGACTTTCTGTGTATTTGACTCGAGAATAGATAACTAAAATACCATATATGACATTTATATTATTCGAACAGATTTGCTTTTTTCTTTTTAATAAATATCAAATTCCTAAGCTTATATAATAACAAAAGTTTATATATAAATCAGTTTTCTAAAATAAAAGTATTTATATAAGGTATATCTCTATTATTAAAATTTTAAAGTGTACATAAATTTAGTATTAGAGACCTAACGAGCAGATAATTGTATATTACAATCTCTTGAATTAAATCAAAAAATATCAAGGTGTTAGTTGCAAGATTGGTCCCTGTGGTTTTTCCATTTTAGCAATGGGGGTCCCTGTGGGGTGGAAAGTACATAAATACCCCCACACGTGCACACTTGACGGCCACCTTTAACGGATCCGTCAAATTTGGACCAATTTTGCAAAATATTCTCAAAATAGGGACCCCCATTGCAACGATTCTCGAATAGGGACCCCCTTGCTAAAACGTACAAACCACAGGGACCAATCTTGCAATTAACTCAACTAGAATCGGATAAATTAACATTCATAAACTGTTCGGGTGGATGAAAGTTTGTTCGTGTTCGTTTGTTTAGTTGGATACACGAGCATGAAAACAAAAACTTGTTTACTTACTTAAACGAATGAAAATTAACATATCTTCCAATTGTTCGTTTATGTTCATGAACATTTGGTTATATGTTCGTAAACGTTTCTTTACTGTAAATTTTATTTATAGCTACACTATATATATATATATATAGTAAAAAGATAAAATGAGAACCAACTAATTGTCGAGAACTGCGAGAACCATATTTTAATAATTATATATAAGGGTATCATAGTACTTTAATAATTAATATTTAATTTATTAGATTCCTAAAAATGAATCCCTTAAATATCGATCGAACAATTACGGATCTCTATAACAAATCCCATAATTCATTATCATTAATTTATTATATGCATTCATGCCATATATAGCAATGTTTTGGTTATACATTCGGGCACTACACAGTGTAGTCTACACTTATTCCCAACAAATTCAACAACAAAATCAGACAGATTTTTACTAGCAATAAAAGATTTTTTATAATTTGAAAGAAAAAACGTCAATAGTCACACGTGTACGCAATTAACATATGCATCAACAAAGCAATAATTGAAAGAAAAAAAAAGTGAAATCGGATAAAATGATGGTGATTATCGGTTGTAACCAACAAGAGACATTATTGGAGTTTGAATTCTTTTTATTTGAAAACGGTTAATTATGTGGAATATTAAATACAATCTTTTAATATTAACTGCTAATTTTTTAAATGGCAATATTGCCCTTTTGCATGTTTTGAACGAATTTATATATTAATATGCATTTCAAAGTTACATAAATACAGTCATTAAATACCAACCCTTGATCAAGCTAATCTAATGGTTTAAATTGGTTCTCGTAGTTCTCGACAATTATTTGGTTCTCATAATAACCTAACTCTATGTATTAGCTACTCTTAATACTCGTAAAATGTACAAATTGAGTATATATAACATACAATTGATTTAATTTGTAAAGAAAATAAAATTTGAATATGACATGTCATATGCATTTGTTCTCTACAATGATTTTGTAATATATGCAGTGTCAGGATGTTACCTGATAAGTGATAAACCTCTCATTTGTTATGGGCATTTTTTATTGTCTATAGATGATGATATTCCATAACTTAGATTGAGTGTTTAACTGTAGCCTCAAATTAGGATCTATAGATGAGATGTGTTAAAAGTGTGACAAAGACTGATTCATCTTGGAAAGGTTGGATAGACAACCCAATCTAGCTAAATTTTTGTTTCCCCCGACTGTGTAACACCGAACTTTATAAAAATATGGATTTCAAAATTTTTCTTAAAAATTCAGAGTATTGCGGAAGTTTCCACCAATTATTACATTTCCAAAATAAAAATGTTCAACTTAAATGACGGTGTTACTCGTCGGATCTAACCGTAATCAAATGAAACCCATAATAAGTCAAATAGCGATAACAGTCAACATAATATAATAAATAAGTCTGAATAAATGAGGCAATCTAGGTAAAAGTCTTCAGCTGTATCTTCTACCCATCCTCACTCTACTCTGCATCTCAACTAAGCATCAACCTGAGGTGGCACAACATTTTCAACAAAAAGAACAAGTGTCAGCTATAAAGCCGAGTAAGACATACCACAGGTTAATATAAATGATTGCCAATTTAAAACAACTTAATAAAGAATCATACGCAGTCGAGCATATAACAACAACAACAATATATAGCAATCGAATACACATAAGAATGATTAACAATCCTACGCGTGCCTATCGACTTAATCAACAATATTCTACTTTATCCACGTATTTAACTTAGCAACTTAATCAACTTCAACAACTTTATTCAACAATAGGTTATGCCATTTTTTCTTAATTACAACTAAAGGTGGATGACTCGCGTCACCACAATGAGTACAACTACAAATGTGTGCAAAGGCGGCCTTAAGGCCTTTAAGGGACCTTGCACCCGACTAGATAGGTAGTCCTTTCGGGGTCCATCAGTGTCGTTAAGGATCGGCATTACCAAATCCAGGAGAAAGCCGTTACGCAACTCGTAGTGACTGGACCTAGTCACCCAGCTAATCTCAAACTTCGAGGCCGTGCCATTGGAAGCAACTAGTCTACTCCCGCTGACCAACTAAGTCACACTGGTTCCTACGCGGTTCCAGTATGGGATAAGCTTACCACTTTCAACTTAGATTTATACTCGAGTTTTAACAACGATATCAACTTTAGCAACTTTTATCTCAACTTTAAGTTTAGGGCCCCTAATCGTGCACAGTGTCAACATGGCAACCTACACAAGTCTAGTGAACTAGTGTAAAAGCCAAACCAACTCAACAACTTAGCATTTCAACGAAAACAACTTTACAACAAAAAACAACATTAATATCAACTATAATTTAGCATGTACAAGCGTAATAACAACAATATAAATCAGCCTAACCATGCAAATCTACCCATTTCGCAAAACCCTCCAAAAGTCCCATTACCCAAACTAGCGTATGAGAAGGAAAGGTTTTAAACCACTTTTAAGAAATCACCATTTTCGTTGTACACCCCAGCGTGTCAAATATGATATATCTTACCTGGTCGCGCATGCAAATTATCACAACGGCAACTAACGACAACGACAAAATTCAACAACCTATATCATTTAAACATAATTAACAAAACAACTTTCAACTTTAGTAATCGAGTCGGGCTATTCCCTGAACTTACATCAGTCCAGTTTGACCTATTACAACCGTACCGACCAACCCTCGACCAAAAGGGTCGATTTGGGTCGAACCTGCGGACAGCAACAACAGGCTGCGATCAGCAGCAAGCCAGCAGCGACCAGCAGCAAGCCAGCAGCGATGATCATGCAGAATCGTCCCAACCCGAACCCCTTTGATTTTTCCAGATTTACTCCAACATGAAAACAATTTGTTTTAACATCAAAATCTGCAGAAAACATACATTGATTCCCATAATTGACCCAAACCGTTTTCTATCCAAAATTAGGTTAAATCCTTAATAAAAATCAAATCTTTAATAATTTTAGCATACATGATCAATTGGACAGACACAACCACCTATCCTACAGACCCGAAATCAAGATAGAACAAGGATCAACCTGCTACCTTTTGTATGCTACAGATCAAGGACGAATTGATAGCCAAAAATCTTGAAAAACTTGAAAGAAAAGTGGGAATATGCTTATGGGGATTTTAGAAAACGTACGTATGCTTATGGGGATTTTAGAAAACGTACGTATGCTTATGGGGTGATTAGGGCTGCCTAATGACTCATTAAATAGCTGGAGTCAGACCCTATTTCATACTTATCCAACTAAACCCGTTTTTATGTTTGACCACTTGGCAAATTTGACCCCTAAAGCAACTTATGACTTCATTATACCTCTAAATGACCCGTTATCATATACCTAACATATAAGGACCTTTTTCTACTACAAATAAGGCACATAAATCATTTTATAGCACAATTTTCAGTCAACGATAAATTAGCAACTTTCAAAGCATCCTTAGCAATATTAACCTTATCAGCTGTTATTTGCACAACCTCTGGTCCAGAAAACTGTCTCTCACCTGGTTCCAACCAACAACTAGGCGTACGACACCTACGACCATATAGCATCTCAAACGGAGGCATACCTATACTGGAATGATAACTATTATTATAAGCAAACTCAACTAACGGCAAATGATCATCCCACGATCCTTCATCACAGACTCCGTCTCCCAGGTCATACTCTCACCTCGACTGTGTCTCCACTTCACCAATACCAATACCAGATCAATCTGCTTTCTTCTAAGCTTAGTCTTCTTATGATCAAGGATAGCAACCGGTTCATCAATCATCTTCTTCTCTGGATCAATACTGACATCTTCTAAAGGAATTACACTAGTCTCGTTAGCTAGACATTTCCTCAAGTAACACACATGAAATGTGTTATGAATGCCAGCCAACTGCGGAGGTAAATCCAATTGATATGCTTGACTTTTGATGCGCTTCAACACTTTGAACGGACCAATAAAACGTGGGCTCAACTTACCACGCTTACCAAAACGAAGAACTCCTTTCCATGGCGAGACTTTCAACATAACCATGTCACCAACCTCAAAAGTAATCGGACGAGTCCTCTTATCAGCATAAGCTTTCTGACGATCTCTAGCTGCTCTCAAAGCATCCTTAGCAATATTAACCTTATCAGCTGTTATTTGCACAACCTCTGGTCCAGAAAACTGTCTCTCACCTGGTTCCAACCAACAACTAGGCGTACGACACCTACGACCATATAGCATCTCAAACGGAGGCATACCTATACTGGAATGATAACTATTATTATAAGCAAACTCAACTAACGGCAAATGATCATCCCACGATCCTTCATCACAGACTCCGTCTCCCAGGTCATACTCTCACCTCGACTGTGTCTCCACTTCACCAATACCAATACCAGATCAATCTGCTTTCTTCTAAGCTTAGTCTTCTTATGATCAAGGATAGCAACCGGTTCATCAATCATCTTCTTCTCTGGATCAATACTGACATCTTCTAAAGGAATTACACTAGTCTCGTTAGCTAGACATTTCCTCAAGTAACACACATGAAATGTGTTATGAATGCCAGCCAACTGCGGAGGTAAATCCAATTGATATGCTTGACTTTTGATGCGCTTCAACACTTTGAACGGACCAATAAAACGTGGGCTCAACTTACCACGCTTACCAAAACGAAGAACTCCTTTCCATGGCGAGACTTTCAACATAACCATGTCACCAACCTCAAAAGTAATCGGACGAGTCCTCTTATCAGCATAAGCTTTCTGACGATCTCTAGCTGCTCTCAAAGCATCCTTAGCAATATTAACCTTATCAGCTGTTATTTGCACAACCTCTGGTCCAGAAAACTGTCTCTCACCTGGTTCCAACCAACAACTAGGCGTACGACACCTACGACCATATAGCATCTCAAACGGAGGCATACCTATACTGGAATGATAACTATTATTATAAGCAAACTCAACTAACGGCAAATGATCATCCCACGATCCTTCATATTCCAAAACACACGCTCGAAGCATATCTTCCAAAGTCTGAATAGTCCTCTCGCTCTGTCCATCTGTCTGCGGATGAAAAGCAGTACTCATATTAATTATACTCCCCAATTCCCGCTGAAGACTCTCCAAAAACCCGAATTAAATCTACCATCACGATCAGAAACTATAGTCAACGGCACACCGTGCTTAGAAACAATCTCATCAATATACAACTCAGCCAGCTTCTCCAATGGTGCGTTCTCGCGTGTAGCCATGAAATGAGCACTCTTAGTCAATCTATCAACCACAACCCAAATCATGTCATTCCCAGCTTTAGTCCTTGGTAGCTTAGTCACGAAATCCATGGTAATATGATCCCATTTCCACTCGGGGATCTCCAACTGTTGCAATTCACCGTAGGGTTTCTGATGCTCAGCTTTAACTTGAGCACAAGTCACACACTTCTGCACGAACATAGCAATATCACTCCGCATACCAGGCCACCAATACAAAGGCTTCAAGTCATGAAACATCTTAGTAGCACCTGGATGAATAGAATATCTCGATCTATGAGCTTCCTCGAGTATTAACTCGCGGTTGCCACCGAATAAAGGTACCCACTTCCTACCTTTGTAAGTCTGAAAACCACGACTGTTCTCCTTAAATCTATCCCGCTTCTTCCCGACTCTTTCGGCTTTGAAATTTCCAGGTAGAACAGCATCATCTTGAGCCGTTCTGATGCGCTTCAACACTTTGAACGGACCAATAAAACGTGGGCTCAACTTACCACGCTTACCAAAACGAAGAACTCCTTTCCATGGCGAGACTTTCAACATAACCATGTCACCAACCTCAAAAGTAATCGGACGAGTCCTCTTATCAGCATAAGCTTTCTGACGATCTCTAGCTGCTCTCAAAGCATCCTTAGCAATATTAACCTTATCAGCTGTTATTTGCACAACCTCTGGTCCAGAAAACTGTCTCTCACCTGGTTCCAACCAACAACTAGGCGTACGACACCTACGACCATATAGCATCTCAAACGGAGGCATACCTATACTGGAATGATAACTATTATTATAAGCAAACTCAACTAACGGCAAATGATCATCCCACGATCCTTCATATTCCAAAACACACGCTCGAAGCATATCTTCCAAAGTCTGAATAGTCCTCTCGCTCTGTCCATCTGTCTGCGGATGAAAAGCAGTACTCATATTAATTATACTCCCCAATTCCCGCTGAAGACCTCTCCAAAAACCCGAATTAAATCTACCATCACGATCAGAAACTATAGTCAACGGCACACCGTGCTTAGAAACAATCTCATCAATATACAACTCAGCCAGCTTCTCCAATGGTGCGTTCTCGCGTGTAGCCATGAAATGAGCACTCTTAGTCAATCTATCAACCACAACCCAAATCATGTCATTCCCAGCTTTAGTCCTTGGTAGCTTAGTCACGAAATCCATGGTAATATGATCCCATTTCCACTCGGGGATCTCCAACTGTTGCAATTCACCGTAGGGTTTCTGATGCTCAGCTTTAACTTGAGCACAAGTCACACACTTCTGCACGAACATAGCAATATCACTCCGCATACCAGGCCACCAATACAAAGGCTTCAAGTCATGAAACATCTTAGTAGCACCTGGATGAATAGAATATCTCGATCTATGAGCTTCCTCGAGTATTAACTCGCGGTTGCCACCGAATAAAGGTACCCACTTCCTACCTTTGTAAGTCTGAAAACCACGACTGTTCTCCTTAAATCTATCCCGCTTCTTCCCGACTCTTTCGGCTTTGAAATTTCCAGGTAGAACAGCATCATCTTGAGCCGTTCTGATGCGCTTCAACAAACCAGATTCAGCCTGTACAACCATAGATAAAAGTTTGCAAGAAGTACCTTGCACCTTACGACTCAGAGCATCTGCAACGACATTAGCTTTACCCGGATGATACTTGATCTCACAGTCGTAATCCTTGAGTAGTTCCATCCATCTTCTTTGACGAGCATTCAGTTCCTTCTGATTAAACACATGCTGTAGACTCTTGTGATCAGTAAAAAGAGTACACTTAGTGCCATACAGATAATGTCTCCACAACTTAAGGGCAAAAACAACCGCTGATAATTCCAGATCATGCGTAGGATAGTTCTTCTGTAACACCCGTCGTTTAAAAATATGGGTTTTCAAAACTTTTCACCTAACGGTGTTAAATTGCGGAAGTAAAGACTGTAAAAGTCAAAACCGATAAAAACATTTCGGTTTCTGCATTTATTTGGTGTTACATGCCATATCAAACAATAGTTCAAATGAAAACCCAACGGTTGCCCAACATAAAACAACCGTTCACAAGTCACACACTTCTGCACGAACATAGCAATATCACTCCGCATACCAGGCCACCAATACAAAGGCTTCAAGTCATGAAACATCTTAGTAGCACCTGGATGAATAGAATATCTCGATCTATGAGCTTCCTCGAGTATTAACTCGCGGTTGCCACCGAATAAAGGTACCCACTTCCTACCTTTGTAAGTCTGAAAACCACGACTGTTCTCCTTAAATCTATCCCGCTTCTTCCCGACTCTTTCGGCTTTGAAATTTCCAGGTAGAACAGCATCATCTTGAGCCGTTCTGATGCGCTTCAACAAACCAGATTCAGCCTGTACAACCATAGATAAAAGTTTGCAAGAAGTACCTTGCACCTTACGACTCAGAGCATCTGCAACGACATTAGCTTTACCCGGATGATACTTGATCTCACAGTCGTAATCCTTGAGTAGTTCCATCCATCTTCTTTGACGAGCATTCAGTTCCTTCTGATTAAACACATGCTGTAGACTCTTGTGATCAGTAAAAAGAGTACACTTAGTGCCATACAGATAATGTCTCCACAACTTAAGGGCAAAAACAACCGCTGATAATTCCAGATCATGCGTAGGATAGTTCTTCTGTAACACCCGTCGTTTAAAAATATGGGTTTTCAAAACTTTTCACCTAACGGTGTTAAATTGCGGAAGTAAAGACTGTAAAAGTCAAAACCGATAAAAACATTTCGGTTTCTGCATTTATTTGGTGTTACATGCCATATCAAACAATAGTTCAAATGAAAACCCAACGGTTGCCCAACATAAAACAACCGTTCACAAGTCACAACATAAATTCGACATTAAGTACGAAATGTAAATAAATGTCTAAGCAAAGAATCGTCTATGGATAACTAAGGCTCCTTCAATGAATCTACCCAAGCTCTCACATCCTTCATCTAATTCCATCAAGCTAAACCTGAGGGAACAACCACATTAAAGAAGCAAGTGTTAGCTATAAGAATAGCTAAGTAAGATAACACTTAAGTAAAAGCATTTGTCCAATTAAAACAATCTTCATTATTAGACAAGTTTTATTAGGCACAACACACATCACACGTTCCCACATATACTACATTTCGACTTCATATTAATTAGGATAATCATCCTAAATGTGCCTATCCTGCATTAGTTCACACATTGTCACACGTATCTTTGTTTACTGCATATAAGTGTGCCCTGCATTACACCCGACTGGATGATCAGTCAAAAGACTACTCATCTTACGTCGTTAAGGAGTGGCAAGCCAATCCAAGAGTAATCCGTATGTGGAGGTTGGTCAAACCTCTCGTATTACTCGCCCTGCGTTATAAAGACCATGTTGCGAGGAGCCACCCAAGCAACAACTGCATCAACGCACTCATCCGGCTGAGACAAGTACGGGTTAAGCTTAACACTTTCCCTGCATTAGTTTTATGAGCTCAATTTCACACATATAGATTGGGTCCCTGCATTCCCAAACATTCACACACATATAGTCTAGGTAACACACATTCCTAGACATTCATACACTTTAACTTCATTACGTTTGGATCCTTAAACGTGCAAGTGACATAGTAACCTAGCAAGTCTAGTGAACTAGGCGTACAAGTCAAGCATGCATATCACACATCAACTTCATTTCTATAAGCATGCATATCACACATCAACTTCATTTCTATATATCATGCATATCAAGATACTTCATTAAACTACATCAACTGCATAGCTACATACTACATTAAGCAATACTACATTACACTACAATAGGGACTGCATCTCAGGTCTCATGGTCAACTGCATAACCCATAATACCTCCCAAGTAACCCATATGCCCACATGCAATATAAAGATACCGAATGGAAGTGTTTACGATTTGAAACCAGCTTTTAGTTGATCCCCCAGCGTGTCAAAGTAGTGTATCTTACCTGGTAGTAGTGTACGCGCGCAAACAAATAGCTAATAGTGCTTATCAGTAATCCCCGACACCTATCGTACATTAACATATGAAATATAAGTCATTTGGGACTCAAACGAACTTAACAAACCTCACGAACTTAGTCTGGAAAATCCTTCTTACGAACTTAGCTACAGTTCTTACGAAGATAGTTTGTTCTTACGAAGATAGTTTGTTCTTACGAAGATAGTGACTGCGTACGAAGATAGAAGTCTTACGAAGATTATCTTCGTTCGAAGTGCAGAAACGTGTTTTTCGACCTTTTTCCAGAAAATGACCCCAAAACTCTTTAAGTACCGATCGAATTGACACAAAAACATTAATCTTTGATCATCAAAACATCTCTTATCAATCCAAATCGTTAAAACATCGTTTACAATCGTTTTAGGCCAAATACTTGATTAAAACACATAAATTAACCAAGAACACAATGAAACCCTAATTCCTTTACAAACCCCTTTTCAATCAGATTTGATTCAACACACACGACTCATGATCTGAAAATACGATCAATGAATTGATTATTACCTGCAAATGACAAATAGAATGCAAATACTCTTGACAATGACCACCAATTCACCCACAAAACGACTTTTCGGCTTGAGATTTGATGAGAGAAGACTATGGAATGACTTAGGATCAGTTAGGGCTTGTTTAGAAGAAGTGAGATCTGCAATTAACCTCCTAATGACAGCCTCTAAGCTACTAATCCCGTTTTTGACTTTCCACACATGTCAAAACTAGTCCCTAGGCTTCCTAATCCTTCATTATTGGTCACAAACTTCTTTATTGCCCACATACAACATTAACCCTTCATTAAATGTCACTACATAGACATAATTTCTTCATATTTCACACATTTATACTACATTAACATTTAGGTTTTCAAACCTCACACATAACACACATTAACTACGTATATGCATATATTCACACTAGACTTAACGACACACATGAGGTTGACTTAACAGCGTTAGTCAAATCTTAAAGAAAAGTTTGGGATGTTACAATTACCTCCCCCTTAAGAGGATTCCGTCCCCGGAATCTCATCATTAAGGAACAACTCGGGATAATTCTCCTTCATTACTGCTTCAGTTTCCCAAGTCAAGCTTTCTCCATGATTATGCTTCCACTTTATCAAGACAAGATCTATCACTTTCTTGCGTAACTTCTTTTGCTTCCTTCCAAGTATTGCCACCGGTTCTTCAACCATTTTCTTCATTGGGTCAATGCTCACATCTTGAATTGGAATCACACTTGACTCCTCGGTTAGACACTTCCTTAGGTAGGATACATGAAAGGTGTTGTGAATTCCATCCAATTCTGGAGGTAATTCCAACTGATATGCTACATCCTTAATGCGTTTCAAGATTTTAAAGGTCCAATAAATCTTGGACTCAACTTGCCCTTCTTTCCAAATCGGATTACTCCTTTCCATGGTGACACTTTCAGCATCACTAAGTCACCTACATTAAATTCCATTGGTCTCCTTTTCTTATCTGCATAAGTTTTCTGCCTTTCTCTGGCCACACGTAAAGCTTCTTTAGCTACATTAACTTTCTCAGCGGAGATTTCAATAATTTCGGGACCGGTTAACTGCTTTTCACCGGGCTCCATCCAACAACTTGGAGTCCTACATCTCCTTCCATATAACATTTCAAATGGTGGCATTCCAATACTTGCATGGTGACTATTATTATAAGCAAATTCAATCAACTTCAAGTGTTCATCCCATGCTCCACCATAGTCTAGTACACACGTTCTCAACATATCCTCTAAGGTTTGGATGGTTCTCTCACTTTGCCCATCGGTTTGAGGATGATAGGCGGTACTCAAGTTCACTCTAGTACCCAATTCTCGTTGAAGACCCTTCCAAAATTTAGACACAAATCTAGTGTCCCTATCCGAGACAATAGACAATGGAACTCCATGTTTCGAGACAACTTCATCTATATACATCTTTGCCATCTTCTTTAAAGGCACATCTTGTCGGGTAGCTAGAAAATGAGCACTCTTCGTCAATCTATCTACAATCACCCAAATCATATCATTCCCTTTCGGCGTTTTCGGTAGCTTCGTTACAAAGTCCATCGTGATATGATCCCATTTCCACTCGGGAACGTCTAATTGATGCAACAAACCATACAACTTTTTATGGTCCGTTTTCACACGTGCACATGTCAAACACTTTGCTACAAAATGAGCTACTTCACCTTTAATATCCGGCCACCAATAAATCGGCTTCAAATCTGCATACATTTTGGTGACACCGGGATGCATCGAATACCTACTTCTATGGACCTCTTCAAGGATCAACTCCCGGTTACCACCAAGCAGTGGCACCCAAATACGACCCTTGTATGTTTTAAACCCACGGCTATTAGTCTCCATCACAAGTCGTTTCTTCTTCCCAATACTCTCTTTATCAATATTATCCTTCATTAATGCCATCTCTTGTGCTTCTTTAATTCGATCTAATAGACCCGACTTGGCTTGAACTTGCATGCTCATCAACTTACAAGAAGAGCTTTGCACTTTCCTACTTAGTGCATCCTCCACTACATTGGCTTTACCCGGATGGTATTTGATTTCACAATCATAGTCTTTAAGTAATTCCAACCACCTTCTTTGTCTCACATTCATCTCCTTTTGAGTAAACATATATTGTAAACTCTTATGGTCGGTGAAAAGTGTGCATTTAGTACCATATAAGTAATGTCTCCATAATTTCAATGCAAACACAACCGCCGCTAGCTCAAGATCATGGGTAGGGTAATTCTTCTCATGAGGCTTCAACTAACGTGAAGCATAGGCAATCACTTTGTCTCTCTGCATTAAGACACAACCCAAACCCGTAATAGAAGCATCGCTATATACCACTAAATCATCAGTACCTTCAGGCAAGGCAAGGATAGGAGCTTCACACAACTTCTTTTTCAACGTTTGGAATGCATTTTCCTGCTTTTCAGTCCACTCGTACTTCACACCCTTCTTTGTTAATTCCGTCATAGGCTTGGCTATTCGGGAAAAATCCTGAATAAACCTTCTATAATACCCAGCCAAACCAAGAAAACTCTTAATCTCGGTAGGAGTCTTTGGCTGCTCCCACTTTGAAACAGCTTCAATCTTTGAAGGATCTACTTTAATACCTTCTGATGAAATAACATGACCAAGAAACTGCACTTCTCGGAGCCAAAACTCACATTTAGAAAACTTTGCGTACAACTTCTTCTCCCTCAACACCTCCAAAACTGCTTTCAAATGCTCACGGTGTTCATCCTCTGACTTAGAATAGATCAAAATATCGTCAATAAACACAATAACAAAATGATCTAGAAAGGGGCGGCATACCCGATTCATTAAGTCCATAAACGCGGCTGGAGCATTGGTCAACCCAAATGGCATGACCAAGAAACTGCACTTCTCGGAGCCAAAACTCACATTTAGAAAACTTTGCGTACAACTTCTTCTCCCTCAACACCTCCAAAACTGCTTTCAAATGCTCACGGTGTTCATCCTCTGACTTAGAATAGATCAAAATATCGTCAATAAACACAATAACAAAATGATCTAGAAAGGGGCGGCATACCCGATTCATTAAGTCCATAAACGCGGCTGGAGCATTGGTCAACCCAAATGGCATGACCAAGAACTCATAGTGACCATATCTAGTCCGGAAAGCTGTCTTTGCTACATCTTCCTTCTTTACCTTCAACTGATGATAACCGGACCGCAAATCAATCTTTGAAAAATACGAAGCACCATGTAGTTGATCAAAAAGATCATCAATTCTCGGGAGAGGATACTTGTTCTTGACCGTTCGTTTGTTCAACTCACGGTAGTCAATACACATGCGCATCGATCCATCCTTCTTCTTAACAAAGAGAACCGGAGCTCCCCAAGGCGAGGAACTAGGTTGTATGAACCCCTTGTCAAGTAACTCCTGAAGTTGCGTCATTAATTCCTTCATTTCTGTAGGAGCTAATCGGCAAGGTGCTTTAGCAACGGGTGTAGCACCGGGAATAAGATTTATCTGAAAAGTAACTTCACGATCGGGAGGAATACCGGGTAGATCATCGGGAAACACATCGGGGAAATTGGATACTACATCAACACTAGCGATTGGAGACTTCTCTTTTCTTGCATCAATGACATAAGCCAAGAAATGGCTCTTGTTTTTCCTTATACATTTAATAGCTTTCATCATACTAATAATCTTTATTCCTCCTCTCTTCTTGTCTCTACACCGTTATCACTTTACCCTCGGATATAGGCAATCGAATTATCTTTTGGGAACATAAAATACTAGCTTCATTTCTAGCCAACCAATCCATACCAATCACTACATCAACACTAGCGATTGGAGACTTCTCTTTTCTTGCATCAATGACATAAGCCAAGAAATGGCTCTTGTTTTTCCTTATACATTTAATAGCTTTCATCATACTAATAATCTTTATTCCTCCTCTCTTCTTGTCTCCTACACCGTTATCACTTTACCCTCGGATATAGGCAATCGAATTATCTTTTGGGAACATAAAATACTAGCTTCATTTCTAGCCAACCAATCCATACCAATCACTACATCAAAACCACCTAAGGTAGTAGGCAATAGTTGGACTGGAAAAGAACGACCTTCAATCTCAATGTCACAATCGTCATAACCCACACGTATATTATTAACCGTACCATTAGCAATTTCTACCTCTAATGAACAATCTAAGGGAGTAGTGACTCTTTCTAGCTTAGGAGCAAATAATGTAGACACAAACGACCTATTTGCACCTGAATCAAATAAAACAGAGGCAGGCTTTGAGTTAACAAGGAAAGTACCACATACCACTTCATCGTTGTTCCTTGCGTCATCAACCGTCATTTGAAGAGCTCTCACTTTTGTTGCTGTCGTGGCAGTCTTCTTTCCAACATTCTTCATCTGTGGACAATCGGCAATGAGATGACCCGTTTCTTGGCACTTGTAGCAACGAGTCTTGTCCCTACATTCAGTGGCAAGATGTCCCGACTTCCCACACTTATGGCACCTTCTTGTCTTGTCGGTACAATGCCCTTCATGAATTGTCTTGCAAAATGTACACCATGAACCATTCTTCTTTTTATCCTTGTCACCACTCGAACTACCACTTCCATGGAACTTCTTATTATTATTGTTATTGGAAGACCAATTTGACCTTCTTTTAAACCCCGACTTCTTATCATCACTCTTCTCAACCTTCTTGTCCGAAGCGAAATCATCGTCAAGCTTCTTAGACTCCTTGATAGCTTCAGTCAGAGTCTTGTGCTGCCTGCAGATACCTCAATAACTCGGAGGCAAACCATCAACATAGCAAGCAACCTGATCTGCATCAGTACGGAATAAATGACCCACGAACTTCATCTTCTCCATGAAGGAACTAGCATACTCGTTGACCTTTCCGACTTCAGCCGTCAAGGCACGAAACTCCTTTTCCATCTTACGCTGCTCATGAACCCCAATATATTCCTCAATGAATTTCTGCTTAAAGTTAGCCTACGAGATAGCAGATACCATAGCTGGAGTCATCGAAATAGTAATGCTCTTCCACCAATCCCGAGCACCTTCTTTCAACATTCGACTAGCGCACAACACCTTCTTATCCTCGGGACAGTCACAGGCTTCAAAGACCATCTCCGTATCATCGAGCCATTCCATGCAACCCACTGCATTAAGGGTTCCATCAAACTTCTGACCTCCACACTTCTGGAAACTTTCAAACTTAAACCGAGGGGCTTGAACGACATTAGGAGTAACCACAACGGCATTTGCAGCGCCTGCACCTGGATGGACAGGTGGGGTAATGCTAGCAGTAGATCCATCACGTCGGAAGTTGCGGTTGCGAGTGTTAACCATTTTCCTTTAATAAAAAGGTAGAGTCGATACGCGCAAATTAAAGCAAAATGCTTGTTAAGATATGGCTAAAACATATCATCGTAACGTAAACATCTCATAAGCCCTATCGCACTCGCACTCGTCCCAACCCATCCTATATCATCTTTCATTAAAACTAAGGCATCCTACAAATACCTAGCATGCATATCTTAAGTTTAAGTCCAAATCCTATGGTTAATAGGCCTTGGTTCACTTAAACCACTTCTCTGATACCAACTTGTAACACCCGTCGTTTAAAAATATGGGTTTTCAAAACTTTTCACCTAACGGTGTTAAATTGCGGAAGTAAAGACTGTAAAAGTCAAAACCGATAAAAACATTTCGGTTTCTGCATTTATTTGGTGTTACATGCCATATCAAACAATAGTTCAAATGAAAACCCAACGGTTGCCCAACATAAAACAACCGTTCACAAGTCACAACATAAATTCGACATTAAGTACGAAATGTAAATAAATGTCTAAGCAAAGAATCGTCTATGGATAACTAAGGCTCCTTCAATGAATCTACCCAAGCTCTCACATCCTTCATCTAATTCCATCAAGCTAAACCTGAGGGAACAACCACATTAAAGAAGCAAGTGTTAGCTATAAGAATAGCTAAGTAAGATAACACTTAAGTAAAAGCATTTGTCCAATTAAAACAATCTTCATTATTAGACAAGTTTTATTAGGCACAACACACATCACACGTTCCCACATATACTACATTTCGACTTCATATTAATTAGGATAATCATCCTAAATGTGCCTATCCTGCATTAGTTCACACATTGTCACACGTATCTTTGTTTACTGCATATAAGTGTGCCCTGCATCACACCCGACTGGATGATCAGTCAAAAGACTACTCATCTTACGTCGTTAAGGAGTGGCAAGCCAATCCAAGAGTAATCCGCATGTGGAGGTTGGTCAAACCTCTCGTATTACTCGCCCTGCGTTATAAAGACCATGTTGCGAGGAGCCACCCAAGCAACAACTGCATCAACGCACTCATCCGGCTGAGACAAGTACGGGTTAAGCTTAACACTTTCCCTGCATTAGTTTTATGAGCTCAATTTCACACATATAGATTGGGTCCCTGCATTCCCAAACATTCACACACATATAGTCTAGGTAACATACATTCCTAGACATTCATACACTTTAACTTCATTACGTTTGGATCCTTAAACGTGCAAGTGACATAGTAACCTAGCAAGTCTAGTGAACTAGGCGTACAAGTCAAGCATGCATATCACACATCAACTTCATTTCTATATATCATGCATATCAAGATACTTCATTAAACTACATCAACTGCATAGCTACATACTACATTAAGCGATACTACATTACACTACAATAGGGACTGCATCTCAGGTCTCATGGTCAACTGCATAACCCATAATACCTCCCAAGTAACCCATATGCCCACATGCAATATAAAGATACCGAATGGAAGTGTTTACGATTTGAAACTAGCTTTTAGTTGATCCCCCAGCGTGTCAAAGTAGTGTATCTTACCTGGTAGTAGTGTACGCGCGCAAACAAATAGCTAATAGTGCTTATCAGTAATCCCCGACACCTATCGTACATTAACATATGAAATATAAGTCATTTGGGACTCAAACGAACTTAACAAACCTCACGAACTTAGTCTGGAAAATCCTTCTTACGAACTTAGCTACAGTTCTTACGAAGATAGTTTGTTCTTACGAAGATAGTTTGTTCTTACGAAGATAGTTTGTTCTTACGAAGATAGTTTGTTCTTACGAAGATAGTTTGTTCTTACGAAGATAGTTTGTTCTTACGAAGATAGCGACTGCGTACGAAGATAGAAGTCTTACGAAGATAGTTTGTTCTTACGAAGATAGTTTGTTCTTACGAAGATAGTTTGTTCTTACGAAGATAGTTTGTTCTTACGAAGATAGTTTGTTCTTACGAAGATAGTTTGTTCTTACGAAGATAGTTTGTTCTTACGAAGATAGTTTGTTCTTACGAAGATAGTTTGTTCTTACGAAGATAGCGACTGCGTACGAAGATAGAAGTCTTACGAAGATAGTTTGTTCTTACGAAGATAGTTTGTTCTTACGAAGATAGTTTGTTCTTACGAAGATAGTTTGTTCTTACGAAGATAGTTTGTTCTTACGAAGATAGTTTGTTCTTACGAAGATAGCGACTGCGTACGAAGATAGAAGTCTTACGAAGATAGTTTGTTCTTACGAAGATAGTTTGTTCTTACGAAGATAGTTTGTTCTTACGAAGATAGTTTGTTCTTACGAAGATAGTTTGTTCTTACGAAGATAGTTTGTTCTTACGAAGATAGTTTGTTCTTACGAAGATAGTTTGTTCTTACGAAGATAGTTTGTTCTTACGAAGATAGTTTGTTCTTACGAAGATAGTTTGTTCTTACGAAGATAGTTTGTTCTTACGAAGATAGTTTGTTCTTACGAAGATAGTTTGTTCTTACGAAGATAGTTTGTTCTTACGAAGATAGTTTGTTCTTACGAAGATAGTTTGTTCTTACGAAGATAGTTTGTTCTTACGAAGATAGTTTGTTCTTACGAAGATAGTTTGTTCTTACGAAGATAGTTTGTTCTTACGAAGATAGTTTGTTCTTACGAAGATAGTTTGTTCTTACGAAGATAGTTTGTTCTTACGAAGATAGTTTGTTCTTACGAAGATAGTTTGTTCTTACGAAGATAGCGACTGCGTACGAAGATAGAAGTCTTACGAAGATTATCTTCGTTCGAAGTGCAGAAACGTGTTTTTCGACCTTTTTCCAGAAAATACCAAAACTCTTTAAGTACCGATCGAATTGACACAAAAACATTAATCTTTGATCATCAAAACATCTCTTATCAATCCAAATCGTTAAACATCGTTTACAATCGTTTTAGGCCAAATACTTGATTAAAACACATAAATTAACCAAGAACACAATGAAACCCTAATTCCTTTACAAACCCCTTTTCAATCAGATTTGATTCAACACACACGACTCATGATCTGAAAATACGATCAATGAATTGATTATTACCTGCAAATGACAAATAGAATGCAAATACTCTTGACAATGACCACCAATTCACCCACAAAACGACTTTTCGGCTTGAGATTTGATGAGAGAAGACTATGGAATGACTTAGGATCAGTTAGGGCTTGTTTAGAAGAAGTGAGATCTGCAATTAACCTCCTAATGACAGCCTCTAAGCTACTAATCCCGTTTTGACTTTCCACACATGTCAAAACTAGTCCCTAGGCTTCCTAATCCTTCATTATTGGTCACAAACTTCTTTATTGCCCACATACAACATTAACCCTTCATTAAATGTCACTACATAGACATAATTTCTTCATATTTCACACATTTATACTACATTAACATTTAGGTTTTCAAACCTCACACATAACACACATTAACTACGTATATGCATATATTCACACTAGACTTAACGACACACATGAGGTTGACTTAACAGCGTTAGTCAAATCTTAAAGAAAAGTTTGGGATGTTACATATTCTCATGCGGTTTCAACTGATGAGAGGCATAAGCAATCACTCTATCGCGCTGCATCAAAACACAACCTAACCCAGAAACCAAAGCATCACTATAAACAACCATGTCGTTTGTGCCTTCAGGTAAAGATAGAATCGGAGCCTCACACAGCTTCTGTTTCAATGTCTGAAATGCCTTCTCTTGAGAATCGGTCCACAAATACTTCACACCCTTCTTAGTCAACTCAGGCATCGGTTTAGCAATGCGGGAGAAGTCTTGAATGAATCTCCTATAGTACCCTGCCAAACCTAAGAAGCTTTTAATTTCAGTAGGAGTCTTAGGGGATTCCCACTTCATCACAGCTTCAATCTTCGAGGGATCAACTTTAATCCCATCACCAGAAATGACGTGTCCAAGAAAATTAACCTCACGCAACCAGAATTCACACTTGGAAAATTTAGCATAAAGATTTTTCCTCCGTAGAACCTCTAAAACAGCTCGTAGATGCTCACGATGTTCCTCTGCAGTCTTCGAATAAACAAGAATATCGTCGATGAATACAATAACAAAATGATCGAGGAAAGGTGATATGGCTCAATTTATATATATCTTCCACATCTTATTTGGACGTTTTGTATACGAATTATGGCGTTTATACATGTTTTGTGGTGCTTTATGGTATTTGCTAGTGTTTTCAGGATTACAGCAGGTACATTGCTCATAAGTGGTAGAAAATAGCTTAAGAATGGTCCATATGCACTAACGATGAAGAACGAAGCTGAAATCCCAAATTCTGCAGCATTCGCGGCGCGACCAGATATCCTCGCGGCGCGATACAGTACAAAACTTCACTCGCGGCGCGACCATGAAAAATCGCGACGCGACAAAAGTCCCTGTTTTGAAAGGCTCCAATGTGGGCACGACTCGCGACGCGAGAAGTACATTCGCGGCGCGACCAGACGCTGAACTGTCAGATTTCTCTCTCCTGGGGTATAAATACAACCCCCCACTTTACCCTAAACCTAATGTTGGATACTAGAGCCTCCATACTTAACTCCTAGCCATTTTTGAAGGGATTTCTAAGGGTTTTTCATCATTTCAACTATTTTGAAGACCTGGAGATTAATTTTGGCTATTGTTACTTATTGTAGCTCGATTGTACCCTCGAATTGGGTTTCTACTTCATATTTGGTACATTATGTTCTCTTCTCTAATTGAATATTTAGTTCTTTTCATTATGAGTAGCTAAATCTCTATACATCTATGAAGATGAAGTGAAACAATTAGTTATGGTTGCATAATATTTTGAATTCAAGTTGGTTTTGCTTAACATTTTGTCAAGATCTTAATGAAGTGATTTCTTACACTTAATCTTGTGTGCTTGGTGATATTTGTGTTTTTCGATAGTGGTACTAGTTGAATACAAGTATTATTTTAGTGGTTTGTCTATGAACGACTCTTGCTAGGTCATGGTATGATAGTAAAGATACAAGTTTAATAGAAATTATTTTGCTAAGTGGATTTAACGGATGGTGGTACCACGTTTCTTTCACAAAGATAGAATTGTTACGTAAATAGTCAAACAAACTAGCTAGTTCAAGGAATTGCAATAGGGTTGGTGGTACCACTTGTTGCAAGAAATTGGATTAATTAGGTGATTGAGTCGACTTTACAAACGGAGTGCACGCCGGATGTGTTCTTGTCTTATCACGATTATTATCACCAACTTATATGAATTTTGAGCTTAACCCATATGCAACCTAGACTTTTTGTGTAGCGGATTCGACATAGATGACTTTTTAATTATTTGTTACAACTCAAACTACTTTTGCGTACTCTCGATTGACACCGGTTGAGTACTTAATTTTACTTGTTGGTTAAATAGCCTTAAGAAACGCACAGTAACAACTCGGTCACATACCAAACTTTCCCTTGTTTTACATTTTTCACAACCTTTAGTACAACATTCATTCCTTGTGTTCGATCCTAGTCTTGCCAGTTAACTATATTACATACGAACGGGTACACTGCCCGTAAGTGTGTGGTAGTCAGTAAACGGTAGATCTCGTTATAAATTTTTAAGCTAGATTTCACACATCAAGTTTTTGGACCACAATGAAGATGTGAACTTTGTGCAAAACCAACGCCAAGGAAATTATCAATCTCTCTTTCAACGTGGTGGCAACTACCAAGGCCGCCACCAAGGTAACTCTTCGAACTCTTCTAATTTTTATTCTAACAATCGTGGTGGTAATTTTCAAGGTAGGTGGCAAAAAGACGATACTCATGGAACACCTCAACAACAACAACCACCCTCACCTCCAAAGAAGGAGGAAAATCAAGATGAAAGCTCGCCTCTCATGACCATGATGGCCAAGTTTCTTGATAAACAAGACAAGAGGGAGGAAGCTCAAGAGAAGCGAAACGCTTCAATGGAAAACTATTCCAAGCTTTTGAATGAAAAGATTGGGGGGTTGCATGACAAGATTGACATTAGCAATAGCAACAACCAAGCTTTGATTTCCAACCTGGAAAAGAGAATCGATAGAATGGGAAATCAACAAAGACAACCGGGTACTCTTCCAAGCAATACCCAACAAAACCCAAATCAAGACAAAGGTCAATGGAGAAAGGGGGATGACAAGTACAAAGGACCCCAACACCGGAATGAAACCGTTAATGCCATAACCACACGGTCCGGGAAGGTAACTACACCTCCTATTAATAATTCTCGTATTCATAATGTTTCTCCTTTAGTTGGGCAGTTTGATGAGGAAGACGATGAAGAGGTAGAGATGGAATCACCACCGGTGGTCACTACTTCGGTTCCTAAAGCCACACCAATCAAGGAACCCGAAGTCAAGCCCTACAAGCCCAAGATTCCTTTTCCTCAACGCTTGAGGAAGGAAAAGATTCAAGAACAATACAACAAGTTCTTTGACATGATTAAAACGGTGACAATCAATGTGCCGTTAGTTGATCTCATTTCGGGCATGCCTAATTATGCCAAGTTTATCAAAGAACTAGTGACGGATAAGAAGAAGCTTGAGGAAGCAAAGGCAACATTTTTCAATGAGGAATGCTCGGCGGTAATCCAAAATAAGCTTCCACCTAAGCTTTCGGATCCAGGAAGTTTTCTCATCACTTGTACTTTTAGTAGGAAATTGTCTTATAAGGCGTTGGCCGACCTAGGAGCAAGCATCAACTTGATGCCTTTTTCAATTTTTAGAAAGCTTTCTTTGGGTAAGTTGAAACCCACCAAAATGAGCATCCGCCTAGCGGATCATTCTTTTCAATACCCGTTGGGGGTGGCCGAAAACTTGCTAGTGCAAGTAGGCCAATTTGTTTTTCCGGTAGATTTTGTCATTTTGGAAATGGAGGAGGACACCAAGGTGCCCCTAATTTTGGGCCGACCATTCTTATACACCGTGGATGCTATCATCCGGGTAAAGGACAAGGAAATTTCCTTAAGTGTCGGGGGGGACCGAATTGTGTTTAAAATTGAAAAAGCTTTACAACATTCTTATTCTTCCGATGACACTTGTTTTAAGATTGATGTTATAGATGATGCGGTTGAATTAGAGACGTTAGAGCTTGTTGGAATTGATGGTGAGGAAAATGATGGCTTGACTAGTATTGGAGAGG
>CM067171.1:1360962-1393462 GCA_034093135.1 Erigeron breviscapus | reverse complement strand
GGGAAATGCCAACGACAAAGTGTGTAGCGACGATCTGTGGTTACTGAGGCAGTTCCAAGATTTCACCCCAACCCGATATGGTTGCGCTCCTTATATCCTTGCTCGCCACATGCAGAAGCACCGGGAGCATAGATTATTATGTGGTCATTTCGTGACCTCGATCATGGAGAGGTTGGGCATGGCAAACACTAGTGAGGGGAGGAGAGTGTCAGACATTGAGCCTACCATTATCATTGATTCCACAAAGTTGAAGAAGGCACGGTTGATGACAGCACCAAGTGATTTGGGTGATGATACTGAGGATGAGCAAGGACCGCCAGCTCAGAGACAGAGGGTGGAGCCGCCACCCCAAATGGAGCAACCTAATCCTTATCCTTCTTATGATTTTTCAGGTTGGGGAGGTAAGCTTGATGAGATCCTGGGTAATCAGAGGCAATTCCAGGACACTCAGGATATGATGATGGATGGGCAGAGAACAATGTGGAGCCAGGTGAACCGCCTGGGTTACCAGGCCGAGTCTTGGTCTCCCTACATTGACCATTGGATCAGACCGGACTCTCCACCTCCACCGCCGCCTACTCAGGCCTACAGTCCTCCCTCCATCTTCATGCCAGCCAGCACCACTTTCGGGTTCTTCAGCCCGCACCCAGGTCAGCAGCATCCACCACAGGAGCACGGTTGGGCAGGTCCAAGTTCAAACACAGCAGGTACCGGTAGTAGCACCGGGGGCGCTCAGGATATGCCCAACTTTGGGTCATATAGGCACACCACTGGTGAGCGCTATTCAGGGCCTGGCTAAAATTTTGGGGTTTTGCAAGTTGAACTCTGGAAGATTGCTTTTGGACATTTTGAATAAGCAAGCGGGTTTATGCTGGCAGTCAGTTCAGCACCCACTTGAATTTTGGCTTCAACTTTGCAATGGTGATTTCTCGCTTTCACCCGGAGGTTTTTCATTGTTCCTTTCTACATTTTGCATTTTTTCCCTTTTTCCCATTATTCGCCTTAGTTATTCGTCCATTGAGGACAATGTACAACTTAAGTGTGGGGAGGGGGATGGTAAATTGGAAAAATGAAAATTTTTGAAGTTTCTTTCCTTTACTAGCATTTTGGTTATGTTTTTAAATTTTTGAGGCTATAGGTTTTATGCAAAGACGAGAAATGAGGACCTTGGATTTTGCTAATTTAGGACAAAACTAGAGATTAGTTACCTTTAGCTTTCCTTTTCTAGTGCTTGTGGCATGTCATCGTTCCAAGGGGTCATAGGCTTGCTCCGAACTTCAATATAATCTAGGTTGCCTGCTAATTGTACCCTAATGATGAAGCAAATGTGAATAATAGTTTCACTAGATGATGTATTGGTAGGCACCGCTTGAGGTTTTCCATTTGAATTTTGCAAATTGTGTGCACAAAGTGCTTGAAATATATTAAATATGCTTGTGGTAATTTGACTTAACATATGGTTTGCACACCGGATGTCCGGTCCTTAATTCCTATGTTATAGGTTGTGGCTCTAGTCATTATGTTGGGTTTTTGTATCGGGGTGTCTGGGGTGCTTCGGCATCAAACGGGTGGCACATGCGGGAACGCGCACAAAACATTTTTCAATAGTCTAGTGCTAATGTGGGCTTTGAGATTCGAATAAGTAGGTCCTTGGGGTAACTTCGTTTTACCTAACTCACCTAAAGCTTCCAACTTGGGATGAGTTGTCCGAAAGTTCGTTACGCGGGTCTCATAGAAACTCACGGGTATTAAATTATAAAACATTTTGTTCTCGTATGTGTTAGTGTTTAGAGCATGGTTTCTGGATATGCAACCCAACCTTGAGTTCTGGCGTATGTCTCTTAACGATACTTAGGTATCCGTAGCGAACCGCTGGCCGGACGCTTAAAGTGCACTTTCGTATGATCACCTAATGTGTGGATAGAGTTGCAATTCTAGACCATAGGAGTATGTTGTGTCGAGGGACTCATAAGTATAACGTAATGAAAACCTTATGGAAAACCAAGGGCGTGAGTGTTTTAGTGGACAAAAATACCGGTAATCATTGTGGAATATTGCTTATGTTGCAAATAATAATTGTGAAGCTTGCTAGTGGATTATAAGCTTAGTAAGAACGAGCTTAAGGTCAATTGGAATGATAGAAATGTTCAAGAGGTGTTAACACAAGCATAGGTGGGATTCTAATTGTAACTAGAAGATGGATTTGCTCTAGATTAGTCGAATTTTCTGATTTCGTCTTAAACTTTGCTCATTAGTTTCTAAATGCATTTGCTTTTGGTATTCAACACCGCTTGGTCGGAAATTTCTAGTTTAACTAATTTTGTTTTGACATTTGGATTGTTTGGTAACTTGAGTTTGGCTTAAAGTGCATACTTGCTTGAGGGCAAGCAAGGTTTAAGTGTGGGGAGGTTTGATATGGCTCAATTTATATATATCTTCCACATCTTATTTGGACGTTTTGTATATGAATTATGGCCGTTTATACATGTTTTGTGGTGCTTTATGGTATTTGCTAGTGTTTTCAGGATTACAGCAGGTACATCGCTCACAAGTGGTAGAAAATAGCTTAAGAATGGTCCATATGCACTAACGATGAAGAACGAAGCTGAAATCCCAAATTCTGCAGCATTCGCGGCGCGACCAGATATCCTCGCGGCGCGATACAGTACAAAACTTCACTCGCGGCGCGACCATGAAAAATCGCGACGCGACAAAAGTCCCTGTTTTGAAAGGCTCCAATGTGGGCACGACTCGCGACGCGAGAAGTACATTCGCGGCGCGACCAGACGCTGAACTGTCAGATTTCTCTCTCCTGGGGTATAAATACAACCCCCCACTTTACCCTAAACCTAATGTTGGACACTAGAGCCTCCATACTTAACTCCTAGCCATTTTTGAAGGGATTTCTAAGGGTTTTTCATCATTTCAACTATTTTGAAGACCTGGAGATTAATTTTGGCTATTGTTACTTATTGTAGCTCGATTGTACCCTCGAATTAGGTTTCTACTTCATATTTGGTACATTATGTTCTCTTCTCTAATTGAATATTTAGTTCTTTTCATTATGAGTAGCTAAATCTCTATACATCTATGAAGATGAAGTGAAACAATTAGTTATGGTTGCATAATATTTTGAATTCAAGTTGGTTTTGCTTAACATTTTGTCAAGATCTTAATGAAGTGATTTCTTACACTTAATCTTGTGTGCTTGGTGATATTTGTGTTTTTCGATAGTGGTACTAGTTGAATACAAGTATTATTTTAGTGGTTTGTCTATGAACGACTCTTGCTAGGTCATGGTATGATAGTAAAGATACAAGTTTAATAGAAATTATTTTGCTAAGTGGATTTAACGGATGGTGGTACCACGTTTCTTTCACAAAGATAGAATTGTTACGTAAATAGTCAAACAAACTAGCTAGTTCAAGGAATTGCAATAGGGTTGGTGGTACCACGTTTCTTTCACAAAGATAGAATTGTTACGTAAATAGTCAAACAAACTAGCTAGTTCAAGGAATTGCAATAGGGTTGGTGGTACCACGTTTCTTTCACAAAGATAGAATTGTTACGTAAATAGTCAAACAAACTAGCTAGTTCAAGGAATTGCAATAGGGTTGGTGGTACCACGTTTCTTTCACAAAGATAGAATTGTTACGTAAATAGTCAAACAAACTAGCTAGTTCAAGGAATTGCAATAGGGTTGGTGGTACCACTTGTTGCAAGAAATTGGATTAATTAGGTGATTGAGTCGACTTTACAAACGGAGTGCACGCCGGATGTGTTCTTGTCTTATCACGATTATTATCACCAACTTATATGAATTTTGAGCTTAACCCATATGTAACCTAGACTTTTTGTGTAGCGGATTAGACATAGATGACTTTTTAATTATTTGTTACAACTCAAACTACTTTTGCGTACTCTCGATTGACACCGGTTGAGTACTTAATTTTACTTGTTGGTTAAATAGCCTTAAGAAACGCACAGTGACAACTCGGTCACATACCAAACTTTCCCTTGTTTTACATTTTTCACAACCTTTAGTACAACATTCATTCCTTGTGTTCGATCCTGGTCTTGCTAGTTAACTATATTACATACGAACGGGTACACTGCCCGTAAGTGTGTGGTAGTCAGTAAACGGTAGATCTCGTTATAAATTTTTAAGCTAGATTTCACACATCAAAAGGCCTACAGACTCGATTCATCAAGTCCATGAAAACGGCCGGAGCATTAGTAAGACCAAAGGGCATCACAAGAAACTCGTAGTGCCCATAGCGAGTTCGGAAAGCAGTCTTGGCAACACTTTCCTTTTCTACTTTCAACTGATGGTAGCCAGAACGAAGATCAATTTTTGAGAAAAATGAAGAACCCTGCAATTGATCAAATAAATCATCTATACGAGGAAGAGGATATTTATTCTTTACCGTTCGTTTGTTAAGCTCATGGTAATCGATACACATCCTCATAGATCCATCCTTCTTCTTGACAAAGAGAATGGGAGCACCCCAAGGCGAGGAACTCGGTCGAATGAAACCCTTCTCTAACAACTCTTGCAACTGCGACATCAACTCTTTCATCTCAGTAGGGGCTAGACAGTAAGGAGCCTTAGCAACAGGAGTCGCGCCAGGCACAAGATCAATACGAAATTCAACTTCACGATCAGGAGGTAAGCCAGGAAGATCATCAGGAAAAACGTCAGCAAACTCAGAAACAACTTCAATGTCAGCGATAGGAGGTCTAGCAATACGTGTGTCAATCACGTATGCCAGGAAATGAGTTTTAGTCTGAAGAATATGTCGAAGAGCCTTCATCAGCTTAATGAATTTAGGATAACCAAACTTCTTTTCACCGTAGACTGTGACCACTTTCCCATCGTGGGTAGTGATACGAACGATCTTTTCTCCACAGAAGATAGTAGCGTTGTTTTCTCCCAACCAATCCATGCCAACAACTACATCGAACCCAGCCAGCGAAATGGGTAATAAATGGATCGGGAAGGTCCTGCCCTCTATCTCAATGGAGCAATCACAATAAGAATCACAAACTTTAGAGACATGACCATCAGCTATTTCAACTTCTAAGACATGAGCTAATCGACTAACAGGGGTACCAAGTTGAGGAGCAAACTTAGGGGATACAAAAGATTTAGTGTAACATCCGTGAGTTTTGACCGGTTGACTTTATGTGTAATATGACTAACAATTTGAGTTAATGAAGTATTTGGGTCGTTTTGTGATTAAATGACAATGTGGTATGTTAGTCGGGTCGATAGTGTGTTTAATCGGTGTTTAAATGTATAACGATATGTATTTTGGCTTGAGAAGGAAACGGGTCAGCCCGTGGGTCATCCACGACCCACCAGCCCCTTTATGACCCATTCCCTCCCCTTATCTTCTCATTTACCACATATCTCTTCTATCTCTTTCTCTTTTTCTCTCTAAGTGAAAAAGCTAGACCATCCATCTCCTCTCTTCATTTCTCTTGCAATATTTGGTGTTCTAGATTTGGTTTAACTCGAGAATCATCATCGTCTTCATCTCATTATCGTCTAGCAAAGGATTTAGTTCTTAGTTCAAGCATTTTACCCATTTTGTCATAATTCGGGTTCTAGCTCGGAAAGGAAGTTTTGGTAAGTCTAATTCATCCCATTTACTTCTATTTATGTTAGTTTACTCGTTTCTAGTCATCTCGTACATTTACAGGTTCTAAATCGACTTAAATCTAGTTTTGGGTCAAATTAGGGTTTTAACTAGGGTTGATCAATTTGGTCGTTTTGATGATGTTATGAAGTGAAATATTGATTTGGGTAAGTGTATTTAGGTGTTAGAAGGTCAAGTGTAGCTTCAAAATGAATTTCAAACTCCTGCAATTCGTTTTGGTATGGTTTGGGTTGAGTTTGGGGGTATTTGGTTCGGATTTCCTGCACTTGAACTGCTGCTTGTGCAGATTTTTGGTCTCACTGCGGCGCAGTGGCAAGGAAAGGCCTTGACTGCGGCGCAGTGGAATAATTCTGAGTTGAAGTTCACTTCCTGACTGCGGCGCAGTGGATGAAATGCATCCTGACTGCGGCGCAGTCATGAAGCCCTGTTTCGCGCGTCAGTTTTCAAACGTTAATAACTTTTGAACCGTAAGTCCGTTTTAGACGTATGACCTATCGTTGGAATCATGAGAGAGTCTACTTTATCATGGTATAACCCTTATATCTTAAATCCATCACCATTTCCGAAAAGGTCATGTTAAAGTGTCCTTGTTATAATCGGTTGAACCATTAAGACGCTTGAGAGTTGTGACGAGACCGAGTTGAGTCCCAATTACCATCCAAAGTTGATTTACTCTTCTAAAACCTAGATAGGGCTTGACTCGTGATTTGTAATATGTATGTTAATGTGAATGTATATGATCGATATTTAGGTTTTGGACGCGAAGCGAACATCGAACGACTGTAACTCAACTTCGTACCCAACTTAGCTTTTCATAGCCAATCGAGGTGAGTTTCGTAGCTCCCTACTCAATAGAGATTCGGGCTGAAAAGTGTACATATACGTGTTTGTTGGATTGTCTGGTTGATTTGATTGACTGTCTAGTTAATTTCTGATTAATTGTCGATTGATAGATAGTTTTGATTGATTGGGTGATGGTTTACGAATTTAGGATAGAAGTACATACATGGAAATCAGTTTTACTTTCAAAGAGTTTTAGATGTGGTGGGAAGGCTGCGGGTGACCCTATACATAAGCATCTAGAACTTGATGAAAGTAAAATCCTCCGAAGTGAATATACGCGTTGTTTAGAGTAAATGATGGACTTGGGAATACGTTTGGAATAGACATGAATGCCTTGATTTACTTGACTTGTGTGATACGCACTTATTCATACTTTTATCGTTGTATTGATGAACGTATGAACTAATGATTATCGATTGAATGTTTGATTGAATGACTAAATAATGAGTTGATTTATACGTTTGATTGACTTGGTTTATGATTGTAAAGTATTTCATTAATATTAGGATTGACGTATATACATGGAAGTCGGTTATGCCTTCAATGGGTTTTAGATGTGGTGGGAAGGCTGCGGGTGACCCTATATATAAGCATCTGGGACTCGAAGAAAGTAGAATCCTCTTAAGTGTATGTACGTATAGTTTGGTTTGAATTGTGATTGATGGTTTACGATTGATGAATTGTGTTTGCTGGTCGATAATTGGCAAATTTGTGATTGATGCACATACGCGGTTTACACGCAAGCATTCTATATATATATATACGCGGTTTACACGCAAGCATTATATATATATATACGCGGTTTACACGCAAGCATTCTATATATATATATACGCGGTTTACACGCAAGCATTCTATATATATATATACGCGGTTTACACGCAAGCATACTTTATATACGCGGCATACACGCATGTATATTCTGTTTAAGCGGTCTACACGCAGGCACACCCTATTTGGTGCATTTTGTGGCATGGTTGATACGAATTTGATATACATTATGATATGCGTTATGACTGTTTATGCATTTGGTACTTGTATTGATATTTACCTCATTTGTGCACGTTTATTACACGTTTACTTATATTGTGTAATCTTGATTGAGGACGATATTGCGTTACATAGAGGCTCATTGTAAGTCATGCTTCGCCTCTACTTGTATACTGTGTTTATTGACAATGGTTCTTTGTGGGCCATTACTACGAACTCACCAACCTTGTGTTGACTATGCTTAGTACACTTTTCAGGTAACCAGGTTAATCCAGGGCGTGGAGTTTGATTGTTAGCTTGCTGTTGAACCCGGACTTGGACTTATATGGATCAAGGATCCATTTGCCTTTTTTTGCATTGTACTTAGAACCGTTAGCCATCTTTTGATGTTCTGTTGTAATCTTCAATGATGACTTGCTCTTTATGTATTTTGATACTTGTTTATCTTACTGTAAGGGTTCACTGAATCCTTTATTTGCATTTAGTTCATGTTCTACATTAATCCCACCTTGTGTTATATGATTTCCGTAATATTTCGAGCCCTGACCTTGGGGTGTTACATTTAGTAGCACCCGAATCAAACAAAACATTAGCCAATTTAGAATTAACAAGGAAAATGCCACTAACCACGTCATCTGTAGTCTTCGCCACCTTAGTAGTCATCCTAAATGCACGGGCTCGAGCTTTAGGAATCTCTGTCTTCTTCTTCTCTTCAGCCTTCATTTGTGGACAATCTGCAATTTTATGGTCAGTAGAGTTGCATTTGTAGCACCTCCACTTATCAGTACAATCAGCGAAGCTATGTCCAGTCTTGCCACATTTGTCACAGCGGCGAGTATAGACAGTACAAGGACCAGTGTGTCGAGATCAGAAATGTTTACACCACGGCTTCTCCTTCACATCGTCTTTCCCTTTAGAAGAACCCCCTTGAACTTCTTGCTAGAACCAGAAAACCCATCACTCTTCCTCTTAAAACCAGAACCAGAATCCTTCTTCACAATAGACTTCAAGTCATCCTCCATAGATAGTGCAGTGTCATAAGCATCCTTAAGGGTCTTCTGCATCCTCACAAGTGTACGGTACTCATTAGGTAAGCTTTCAACGAATCGGCCAATCTTAGATAAATCATCAGGAAAAAGTCAGGTACAGAATCTCAGCTTCTCCGCAAACAACCTAATATGCTCTTTCATTGACTTATCTCCTTTCTGAATAGCCAAGAACTCCCTCTCGATCATCTGTCTCTCTTAAATAGTAAAGTACTCCTTATTAAAGAGCTCAGTGAACTGATCCCAAGTGATCTGCATCTCTCCATCAACACCCAAAGTTTCTACCTGAATCTCCCACCAATCGATGGCTCCCTTACGAAACAACTGAGTAGCCAACTCCACCTTCTTGTTTTCAGGACAGTCGGCAACCCGAAAACTCTTCTCTACTTCCTTCAACCAGCGATAACCATCAATAGAATTTCCTTCCCCGGAGAACTTAGAAGGATTACAACCCCAGAAGTCACGAAGAGAAAACTCCTTAACCCTCACCCTACCACCATTCCTACGGTTTGGATTATTACCACCAGTACCACTACCACCAGTCCAATCAGAATCATCATTAGTATCACCTGTACGATCATCAGTAGTGGGTAATGTGTCTCGAGTGCGAGAATTAGCGTCTTCATCTTCCATGTTCCTGTTTCGGCGATTCCTAAGTAGTTCATCTCTCTCAGTTTCCACCTGTGCCAAACGTTGTTCGGACTGAGCTAAACGAGCTTGCATCTCAGCCAGCTGTGCAACAATCCTCTGTAGCTCACGGTTAGGAGGAGGAGCAGCGAATGCATCATCACCAGTACCATTAGGATTACCTCGAGTAGAAACCATTTTCCTAAAAGAATAAACGACGGGTGTTTAAGACGGATATAGAGAGAAAGATTATGGACCTATCTATCGAAAATATCAACTATAGGCAACAATTTAAATAGGCCAAAACCTACACTCTCACTCAACCCAACCCGTCCTAAAAGCAGTCTACTAAAAGGTTTAAGTCCAATCCTAAGCCTCATAGAATATGGTTCACTTAAACTCGGTATCTGATACCAACTTGTAACACCGAACTTTATAAAAATATGGATTTCAAAATTTTTCTTAAAAACACAGAGTATTGCGGAAGTTTCCATCAATTATTACATTTCCAAATAAAAATGTTCAACTTAAATGACGGTGTTACTCGTCGGATCTAACCGTAATCAAATGAAACCCATAATAAGTCAAATAGCGATAACAGTCAACATAATATAATAAATAAGTCTGAATAAATGAGGCAATCTAGGTAAAAGTCTTCAGCTGTATCTTCTACCCATCCTCACTCTACTCTGCATCTCAACTAAGCATCAACCTGAGGTGGCACAACATTTTCAACAAAAAGAACAAGTGTCAGCTATAAAGCCGAGTAAGACATACCACAGGTTAATATAAATGATTGCCAATTTAAAACAACTTAATAAAGAATCATACGCAGTCGAGCATATAACAACAACAACAATATATAGCAATCGAATACACATAAGAATGATTAACAATCCTACGCGTGCCTATCGACTTAATCAACAATATTCTACTTTATCCACGTATTTAACTTAGCAACTTAATCAACTTCAACAACTTTATTCAACAATAGGTTATGCCATTTTTTCTTAATTACAACTAAAGGTGGATGACTCGCGTCACCACAATGAGTACAACTACAAATGTGTGCAAAGGCGGCCTTAAGGCCTTTAAGGGACCTTGCACCCGACTAGATAGGTAGTCCTTTCGGGGTCCATCAGTGTCGTTAAGGATCGGCATTACCAAATCCAGGAGAAAGCCGTTACGCAACTCGTAGTGACTGGACCTAGTCACCCAGCTAATCTCAAACTTCGAGGCCGTGCCATTGGAAGCAACTAGTCTACTCCCGCTGACCAACTAAGTCACACTGGTTCCTACGCGGTTCCAATATGGGATAAGCTTACCACTTTCAACTTAGATTTATACTCGAGTTTTAACAACGATATCAACTTTAGCAACTTTTATCTCAACTTTAAGTTTAGGGCCCCTAATCGTGCACAGTGTCAACATGGCAACCTACACAAGTCTAGTGAACTAGTGTAAAAGCCAAACCAACTCAACAACTTAGCATTTCAACGAAAACAACTTTACAACAAAAAACAACATTAATATCAACTATAATTCAGCATGTACAAGCGTAATAACAACAATATAAATCAGCCTAACCATGCAAATCTACCCATTTCGCAAAACCCTCCAAAAGTCCCATTACCCAAACTAGCGTATGAGAAGGAAAGGTTTTAAACCACTTTTAAGAAATCACCATTTTCGTTGTACACCCCAGCGTGTCAAATATGATATATCTTACCTGGTCGCGCATGCAAATTATCACAACGGCAACTAACGACAACGACAAAATTCAACAACCTATATCATTTAAACATAATTAACAAAACAACTTTCAACTTTAGTAATCGAGTCGGGCTATTCCCTGAACTTACATCAGTCCAGTTTGACCTATTACAACCGTACCCGTTTTTATGTTTGACCACTTGGCAAATTTGACCCCTAAAGCAACTTATGACTTCATTATACCTCTAAATGACCCGTTATCATATACCTAACATATAAGGACCTTTTTCTACTACAAATAAGGCACATAAATCATTTTATAGCACAATTTTCAGTCAACGATAAATTAGCAACTTTCAACGTAGCATATATATATATCGATTTATCGAAATAAATCAATAAATGACCCTACAACCACGAAATGAGCAACGATTTACTATTTCAACTTTTTGGGCAATTAATGTTTATAAAACATCTAATTTATAATAAATTCAACTAAATCAACTAATGGGTCGTCAAAGCACTAACGGAGTTAAGAGTCAACTAACAGGTCAACTAACGGAGTTAACGGTCAACTAATAGTCGAAGATCGAAAAATGATTAGGATGTTACAGACTGTGTTGGGGTTGTTGGTTTGTCGCCGGGGCCTGTTTGGGTTTGTGCCAAAACCATCCTAGAGTGAAAATCGGTGGCTCAGCCTCCTTAGGTGAGGTCCTACCGTAAGTCGCATGAGTTTTTTCTACCCCTTTTACGGATCTAGTAGTTAAGGTTTCAGGTAGAGACTAAAGTTTGGTTATTGTAAGTGTTGTTTCAATAGTTGTATATTTTCTACCTCAAACCCCAGGGTGAGCAAAAACCGAACCGGAAATCCAAAAACCGAAAAAACCAGACGGAAACCGAACCGATTAAAAATCCATTGGATTTGGTTTTGGTTTTCTAAAAACCGAACATATTTGATCGGTTTTTGGTTTCATACTAAAAACCGAACCATTAAAACCGAACCGAACCAAAATTATATATATATTCATATTATATTTCATTTTATACTATATCTTTAATATATATATTAATATTATATATATATAAATATATATATATATATATATCAATTTATTTTAGAATTAAGCTTATTTTCTTCCTATTTATCTAGTTGTGCCAATAAGAACAAGTTTTGGTCTATGAAAGATTACCGATTAATAGTTCAATGCTAATCATTAGGGAGTCTTGATGTGTGGAGATCCACCCTGTGGAGTGCAATTTGGTGTTACTAACTTATAACTAACTAATAAACTAACATTAGCCGTTCAAAAAAAAAAAAGTTTAAAACAATTGGGCTTTTATGTCCCTGGTCTCCCTCCCATATTAGCTCAGGAAAACCCATACATATTTCCTCTCCTACAACCATTCGTCTTCAACCTCGTAATAGTATACTTGTATATCTTATTCAGTTGTACCTTTTGAGTAGCTTCAACTTCTCAAATCATTACAGTAAATTTTTTAAATAAAAAACGAAAAACAAACCGAGCTCAGAACCGACAAACCGAACCATTTTTGTTCTTTTGAGTAGCTTCAACTTCTCAAATCATTACAGTAAATTTTTTAAATAAAAAACGAAAAACAAACCGAGCTCAGAACCGACAAACCGAACCATTGGTTTGGATCGGTTTACGGTTTCAAATGATGAAAAACCGAAACATTCGGTTTGGGTTTCGGTTTTATGTCAAAACCGACCCAAGCTCACCCCTACCCTATAGCGTCTTGCTAGGTTGTTTATTTCATGAATAAAATTATGGAAGTCCAAAATAAAAACTTTTACAAAAAGGTAATACTTCTACATATCTCTCGCTCTATTACATTATAAAACATTTTTTTATTCCCATTTTTTTTTAACTAAGTAGTCGATAACCCCACAATACCCCTTTCTTTATTTCACTAATTTAAACATCTTCACTTAAGATACCTATAATAACCTTAATCAAATTATTTACAAAATTTATTCCTCAACCTTTAAAATAGTTATATCACTCACATTTACATCAATCACTTTTACATTAATACTCACACCGCTAACACAACCATCACCACCCGTTTACGTCGTCCCTCGTATTCTCGTAAGTTACTCTAACTTGTTGAAAACTTGACCGAAGTCAAATTTGGAGGTTGATTATTAGACGATTTTGGCTTGGAACACTAGTCACAACGTTAAAACCAAACACACCCTCAATAAGAAAAAACATGTCACTCTTAATCTAAACTAGCATGGTACCCGCGCGTTGCAGCGGCGATAATTTACAATTCGTGAGATTGAGGTATTGGTGAGTGACGGTAGTGATAGAGGGCGGTAGCGGCATGTATGGGTGTATGTGTGGAAGGGGATGTGAGTTTGTCATAATAGAATTATGAATATAATTTGGAAAAAAAAATTGGTTTAGAATGGTAGCATTACGGTTTGAGTTGGTGTGCAATAGTAAATAAGTTATAAGGGGGAGAGAGTCATATATTCTCATATCCCTCAAATTAACCAATCAAATTACTTCGCCTCATTTCAACCCTTCAACGTTTTTTCCAACCTTTTTTAGTGGCAAACATCACTCCCAACCTTTTTTCCATCTCCCTCAACTCTCCCAACCTTTTTTTCACCTCCCTCAACTCTCCCCTTAACTTTTCCAACCTTTTCTTCCATCCTTTCTTCATCTCTCTGCGAGAATAATACTCCCCACCCAACATTTTCTTCCATCTCCCTCTCATCTCCCTCACTCACTCCTTCCCCGCAAGAGATATTTCGGGTTGTTTTTTATTATTGAAAATGGATGCATTACAATGAAGGTGCATGTATACGCGCTCTTACTTAGACAAAGTTATCAAGAGTTTTGTTGTTTACAAACTGTCAAATATTGAGATGATTTGATAGTCTTCGAATGAACATAAATGTATATTGAGATGATTTGATAGTCTTGAATGAATTTAGATGTAAATTAGGAAAGTTGATAAATAAATAATGTGACAATCGACACTATGCTTATAACTTTATCTATTGCTTTTTTAAGAGGTCAGCTTTAAAGCCAAACAAATCCCAATTATCTCATCTATATGGTACAACCACCTTTTATCATTAGATCCCACAGGATATCTCTCGCATCTCTTTGAATCCGACTCACACAATCCTGGCTGATGACTTTCTCACATAGTCACATATATAGATATACACGTTATACAATGGATGTAACTATATGGCGTTTAATGAGCAAACTTTAACAACATACCTGTATTATCAGTACAACTGTAAATCAAAATTAAGAGGTCATTTTATCATTATTGTGAAGGTATAAATGGATACTATCATGCAAACTTTAATCGTCATGGAAGCCTTCATAAATAATTTAATAGGTTTACCTTTACTTCTTAGAGCTGGTTTCCATAGAAAGTCTTCATTTAAGTGCCCGGTGAAAAGGGAAAATTAACATCGATAATTATATTTATAAGGCAATATTACATTCAAATAAAAGTCACCAATGGGTTAACAATTAAAACTATATATATATATATATATAAAAGAACAATTAGAACTATAGGCTAAATAACCAAAAATCTAGTACCAGTGTACCACCAAAATGGACCTGCATTTAATGGTGGCCAAATTGCAACTTTTCCTCTGCTTCATGTCACAATTCTACAAGCACTTCCATCTGTGAATCAACAGCTGCAAATTCTTTCATCATCTTAATGTTTGGTTTTTCTTGCTCAGTTCTTAACCGTGCCAATTCCTGCCCGCTTGTTCAGCTATATTTCTAAAGAAACAATCTTCTCTCTTTCTAAATTTAGATTGTTCTTAGAAAATGAATTATCATCTTTCTGCACTTGATCAACAAAAGCATTAGAAATGTTATATATTACAGTGACTACTTAATAATGACTTCAAACTTGGCAAATTGGCAAGCGCAACTGAATAAATTCATTACATTTACATTTTTAGAGTAATTCCATTGTTATGTGGTAATATTCAAGGTTGTAACAATCGCTGTAAAGTATGAGGTATTTGTGGATCATTTAAGAAAGAAACAATTACCTCGACAGTAGGGGCGGTTTGCTGGACCTGCATTACATGAAGATATCTATAGCTAAGGCCCATAATTAAATCTATCTCGGTATAGAGAACAGAGATAGCTTAATCAATAATGCCCAAAAACCTTGCTACATCCTTATGTATGATCATAATATTTGCGGAATATAAGATGAAAGTCAATCATTAAACCTCCAATTATCATAATTTTACGTACTATTTGATATAACTTTAGCATCAATTTAATTCTTTTTCTGAAAAATATAAAAAAGGAAAAACAAATGACGGGGGAGCTTCAAATTAAATCTTTTAAAAAGAAGAAAGGTTAGTCTAAGGATATTTAAGTGCTTTGGGATATAGAAGAAAGGTCCGTCTAAGGAAACATGTATGTTCATATTTCATTCCAATTTGGAATTCAAAAAAGCTTAATTGCTAAGGAACTGGACACCTTTGTTCTAGAGTTATATATGGCCATCCAAATTTCACTAAATTCAAATAATCTCTAGATATTAGCCTATATCACCAAAAAGTCTGATACTTTTGTAACATATGTATGAGCTTTGTATTAACAATTACTATTTAAACTAAAATATTGTGAAAACTACCCCGAGAAATGTATTCTTAAGAGCTGAATTGGTCTGTTTTTAGCAACTAATATATATCTAAAAGCGATATATCACGTTCAATATCATGAACGAAAAAATAATCGTGTAGTATTATGAAAATATGATGGTTCTAAACTTCTAATGCACAACAGCATGACGACTATTCATGCAAACAATGAAGGGAACAATGAAATTTATGCAACAACACCTAACAAATTACATTAGCATATATAAATAGTTTACCTCTGTGACAACTGACAAACCATAGAGGTGCAATATAGAGTCCATAAGTGGCAACCTCCCTTGTTGTAATCTGACTTTCATGCTTTAAAGCATCGTCAAAATAAAATGAGTTATCTAATCCGATACACACAGGCACACAGCGAAGCATAGTATAGCATTTAAATGAGCTATTCAATCTGATATGACTATACAATGTAAATGAAATAATGAATTATTACCGTTGGTCTTCCTCTTCAAATGTGTAGCTTGATGCAACTGCCAACAAACAGCCATCTCTGCATAAAGATAAGGCGGAAAGAGTCATCAGGTTCTATAAATGCTCTATAAATGCTGAACGTAGATCATCAATATATGAATACAAAATGTTAGCACCGGTAAGTTCATTGGCACCCCATCAAATAATGTAATAACCCAATGTGTACCTGGTATAGCCTCATCTTGTTATTTCCGTCTCACATGTTTAGAAATCCATGAAAACCATGAACCAGTTGTTGCAAATGCCCCAAACCTATCTGACTATCTCAAACATCATAGTTATTCTTGACAATTTGAACACAAATTAAGCTACATAATATCCAAAACTTTACGTGAAAAATATACATGACTGCATACAACTAACGATTATAAAGAATAAAAAACGGAAACAAAAGAAAGAAAACGGAACTCACAGCAAATAATTGTAAAGACGACCCGCAAAACCCAGACACTATTTTCCTCCACCCGTACGTCTTTTCTGTGGACTCTACATCTAGGTATGGAGCAAGTTCCTCAGCTGTAACAACACCACCATTTGATGCAATGTACTGACCAATCTAAAATAGCAGATGATAGAATATCAGATTACCACTAAACTAACAGAAATCAAAAGATATTCAAGCAAACAACAGGAAGAGAAAACAAAAAAAAACAAATACCGTAAACCCTTTGTGAGATTCCGGCGGCGACGGTTTGGAAATCCATCATGGATATGAGATCAGATTTGTGAGATCTATCATCGATTTGTGAGATTCCATCATCGATTTGTGAGATTCCATCATCGATTTGTGAGATTCCATCATCGATTTGTGAGATTCCATCATCGATTTGTGAGATTCCATCATCGATTTGTGAGATTCCATCATCGATTTGTGAGATTCCGGATCATCGATTTGTATTATTATTATTATTATTATTATTATTATTATTATTATTATTATTATGTGCATATTAGTTATGATTATGATTTTTTTAATTGCGATTTATTATTATTATTATTATTATTATTATTATTATTATTATTATTATTATTATTATTATTATTATTATTATTATTATTATTATTATTATTATTATTATTATTATTATTATTATTATTATTATTATTATTATTATTATTATTATTATTATTATTATTATTATTATTATTATTATTATTATTATTATTATTATTATTATTATTATTATTATTATTATTATTATTATTATTATTATTATTATTATTATTATTATTATTATTATTATTATTATTATTATTATTATTATTATTATTATTATTATTATTATTATTATTATTATTATTATTATTATTATTATTATTATTATTATTATTATTATTATTATTATTATTATTATTATTATTATTATTATTATTATTATTATTATTATTATTATTATTATTATTATTATTATTATTATTATTATTATTATTATTATTATTATTATTATTATTATTATTATTATTATTATTATTATTATTATTATTATTATTATTATTATTATTATTATTATTATTATTATTATTATTATTATTATTATTATTATTATTATTATTATTATTATTATTATTATTATTATTATTATTATTATTATTATTATTATTATTATTATTATTATTATTATTATTATTATTATTATTATTATTATTATTATTATTATTATTATTATTATTATTATTATTATTATTATTATTATTATTATTATTATTATTATTATTATTATTATTATTATTATTATTATTATTATTATTATTATTATTATTATTATTATTATTATTATTATTATTATTATTATTATTATTATTATTATTATTATTATTATTATTATTATTATTATTATTATTATTATTATTATTATTATTATTATTATTATTATTATTATTATTATTATTATTATTATTATTATTATTATTATTATTATTATTATTATTATTATTATTATTATTATTATTATTATTATTATTATTATTATTATTATTATTATTATTATTATTATTATTATTATTATTATTATTATTATTATTATTATTATTATTATTATTATTATTATTATTATTATTATTATTATTATTATTATTATTATTATTATTATTATTATTATTATTATTATTATTATTATTATTATTATTATTATTATTATTATTATTATTATTATTATTATTATTATTATTATTATTATTATTATTATTATTATTATTATTATTATTATTATTATTATTATTATTATTATTATTATTATTATTATTATTATTATTATTATTATTATTATTATTATTATTATTATTATTATTATTATTATTATTATTATTATTATTATTATTATTATTATTATTATTATTATTATTATTATTATTATTATTATTATTATTATTATTATTATTATTATTATTATTATTATTATTATTATTATTATTATTATTATTATTATTATTATTATTATTATTATTATTATTATTATTATTATTATTATTATTATTATTATTATTATTATTATTATTATTATTATTATTATTATTATTATTATTATTATTATTATTATTATTATTATTATTATTATTATTATTATTATTATTATTATTATTATTATTATTATTATTATTATTATTATTATTATTATTATTATTATTATTATTATTATTATTATTATTATTATTATTATTATTATTATTATTATTATTATTATTATTATTATTATTATTATTATTATTATTATTATTATTATTATTATTATTATTATTATTATTATTATTATTATTATTATTATTATTATTATTACTTTTCTTTAATCGTACTATTTATCAATTAATCACACACATAATTATTATTATTATTATTATTATTATTATTACTATTATTATTATTATTATTATTATTATTATTATTATTATTATTATTATTATTATTATTATTATTATTAGCATATTATGTTTATAATAACTTGTTAGTAAAGCTTAAGTCATGTTTAGGAGGTGTTTGGGTTATGTTTGACGAACACCGTTTTATGAGCTTATTTTCCAATTACAAGTCATGATAAAAGCCCAAAAGTCCAAACATAAGCTACGAAAACCTGATAAGCCTGATGTAAATAACCCAATTTAAGCTAAGCCAAACACCCCATTAGAATCGCATATAGTTCCGTTTTTTTTGAAAGTCAAATCGCAGTTTCAAGTGTTTGGCTTTTCGGCGCGTTTCAATATAGTACTAGATTTTAGACCCGTGTCCAACACTGGACACGGGGTTTACGATATTATCAATATTAGAATTTCATACTTTTTAATTCATAAAAGCTTTATAGTTTTGAAAATATACGGTTCTAAGTGTTATACTTTGCAAGTTGTGGTACAATAATCACAAGTTCGTCACTGTCTATTATAGAATGTCTTAGTGTTAGCTAAGACATATTGATGGAATTGTTTGTCGTAGTCATTCCACAAGGCACATGCTACAATAATTTCTCTATTATATAATTTTTTGAAACCAGTTGTATTCATAATGTGATATTTATGAAGTGATAATTAAGAATTAAAATATAAACATACTTGTGATCCTGTACTTGACATTCAAGTATATGTACTTGATCATGATGCGGGCCCATAACACGAATATGTTTATTTTCAATCACTTGTCCTATGATAATTAGATAACAATTAGGATTGTTTTCATATTCTTTGATAACAATTAGGACACTTGATTTGAGTGACAATTGTAACTGTGAAAAATTAAATATAAATATTTTTTTGTAACTTTTTTAAATAATTAAAAAAAAATCCTTTCAAGTTGATGGCTAAAAATAAATAGAGTTAATTGCATAAAACGTCCCTGTGGTTTACATCCCTCTAAGATTTTTTTAGTGGTTTTCGTCCCTAATTCAAGTTTTATTAGCAAGTTACATCCTTTTGAGGAACGACGTCAAATTCTCTCCGTTAAATGGCATCACGTGCCCCACATGTGAGGGTTTTTTCGTCTTTTCCTTCCTCACAAGGACGTTTTATGCAACTTAGTGTGCAAACCACAGGGACGTTTTATGCAAATAACTTCTTAATTTTTTTATTTTTTTTTCATTTTTATACTTTTTCTAAAAGAATTATTACTTGTAAATGTAACTAACTATGACTAAATGTCTATGTTATTTAAAGATCTCGTATATGTCTATATCATATAATGAACTTTCATATCTCAATTATTGAGTGTACTTGGGTATATGTGACAACCATATAAACTGTTACTTGTAAGTTTTTTGATTAGTCGGGTACATCCAATAACCGGGATTTGAAAGTTTATTACATGACATCGATATTTTACGAAACTTTTAATAACATAAATATTTAGTCACTGTTAGTTACATTCACATGTAATAATCTCTTTCTTAATCATATGTAAAAACACCTCCTCAACCTTGCTTTCGTTTTTCAGATTATTACATGTGAATGTACTAACAAAGGCTAAATATTTATGTTAAAAGTTTCGTAAAATGTCGATGTCATGTAATGAACTTTCAAATCTCGGTTATTGGATGTACCCGACTAATCAAAAACTTACAAGTGACAGCTTATATGGTTGCCACATATACCCAGGTACACTCAATAACTGGGATATGAAAGTTCATTATATGATATAGACATATACGAGATCTTTAAATAACATAGACATTTAGTCATAGTTAGTTACATTTACAAGTAATAATTCTTTTAGAAAAAGTATAAAAATGAAAAAAAAAAAAAGAAGTTATTTGCATAAAACGTCCATGTGGTTTGCACACTAAGTTGCATAAAACATCCTGTGGTTTGCACACTAAGTTGCATAAAACGTCCTTGTGAGGAAGGAAAAGGCGAAAAAGCCCTCACATGTGGGGCACGTGATGCCATTTAACGGAGAGAATTTGACGTCGTTTTTCAAAAGGATGTAACTTGCTAATAAAACTTGAATTAGGGACGAAAACCACTAAAAAAATCTTAGAGGGATGTAAACCACGAATTTGTGTAAACCACAGGGACGTTTTATGCAATTAACTCAAATAAATATATATTAAGTATTCAGGGCTAAAAAGTGTAAATTATTGATGGAAAACAAAAAAGTGTAAATTAATGAGACTTTTTCTACAAATTAATATAAATACTAATATAATAATATATTTAGATAATGATTATTAGGAATTTTAATTTATAGTTAATCTAAATGATGACATAAGCGAGGGTCAATTTGATGAAATTGAGCGATTTCAACGGTCTTATAGTATATATTAAGATTAAGATTAAGATTCTAAGAGAAAAACACACTTACTTTTAAGTCAAAAGCACTTAAAAAATATTCACCATGAAAGGGTTTGATTTGCATGTATAAAGTTGCCCGATTAGTATAAAAGAAGTTGGTAGTTTTTAACAAATGGGTAGGCCAATACAGAGACATGTTGCAATGGGTCATTACAAGAACGATATTGAAGATGTATTATGATTGATTTGTGCAATATCAAAACTTGGAACAGTTTGATAGTTTAGAGTATAGTAATAATTATTGTAATTGATATGCGTTTGAGAGTGAGCATACACGTTATACGGGTTTGTATAAGCCTTTTGTTAAGTTGATTTTTTCTGATGTAGATGTCGAATTTGAATGATAAAATTTAGGAAGCTTCTTAAATGATAAATCCAGACTTAGTTTTAGGGTATCGGCACTTATAGAATATTTTCAATTATAAACATGAATCCTTTGACTGATATTGGATGACGTGCAACTATAATTCCTTGTGACATATGAACTGCAGATTGTTTGGATGGAAGTGTTCCCGCATACCATTTTCAGAAGGGTTATGGTTCTGGCTCTAGGAGATGGGTTCTACACATTGAGGTTACATATCGGTTATTAGATTATTGCACCCTTTACCCACACAAACATTTACTACTCTAATTGGTGATGATTTTGTGATCTTATACTCTGAGAAGTGGAGGTGTAGTTTTTTTTTGTTTTTGTATGGTGGTGGTGAGTCCTTCTCTATCTTTGTGTATGTCAGAGTTTTGGGCCTCTTTTTTTACATGGCAATTGCTTGTTTATGTATGCCTGGTTGACTGGTTTGCTTATGGTGGTTTTTACTGGAATGTATTATATATTCGTGGTCTTGTGTGTAGCATACATGGACTCTTTGGATACCCTTTACATTTGTATTCCTTTTGCAAGCTGTTGAACTTGTCAAGAAAAAACTAGGCAATGACATGAGATCTCATTGCATAATATTGGCCTTTTTTTCTAATTTTCTTATGTCAGTATTTTGATCCATTTCTACTTTGGACAATGGTATGCATGGTTTTCAAGTTAGACTTCCTCACATGTCACTGATGATCTTTGCTCCTTTTGTGTTGCTTGATCCCCAGATGTTTGTTCCGTTGGACTGTTAGTATAACATGATTTGTTTAACACATTAGCAACTGGTTCTGTAAATGTCCAGGCATTAAAATTTTTGTGGCTTTGGCCTTCTGAACATACAATATGTAATGGTCACATTTGAATGAACCGATTAGCAACTGTGTTTTATCAGAACTACATGTTACCTTATTGTACAATTACAACTGGGAAACTTCTCTTTTTATACATGTGCTGGCATGTCATCCCAGATAAATATAGTGACCTTATCTCATTCTCTTAAAATGCAGGGTGGTGGTTGGTGCAATACAATAGCTTCTTGTTCTTTTCGTAAGATGACTGCTTTAGGGTCTTCAAAGTACATGGATCGCCAAGTTCAGTTTTCTGGAATTCTTAGCAGTGATCAATCTCATAATCCAGGTAATTAATTACTACTAGTGTCACTTGGATTTTTAATTTAAGCATAATCCAGGAAACATTTCCACCTTTGACATCTATTAGTGTGCCGAGTGTCTCAACTTTCGAATACAGAACAAGAGTTTCTGGAGCATGCATAGCAAGGTTTAAGGTGTTGTATCTCATTTGAGACTCGCAGAATGACCATGTCTTGCAGTAAAAAGAATGTGAACTGACGTGTATGTTAGTAAAGCCTGTGAACCAACATGTGCATTTTGATACTGAATATAGTGTGATATTGGTTAGCTATATGCCTATACCTAAAACCTTCTCAGAAAGGAGAAAAGGAAATGTTGCATTTGGTATGCACATTCAGAAATTGGAACTCTTGCAATCATCATGTGATAGGCAGACACTACTCTTGTAAACCCTGCCATATTGTTCTGAGTTTTACGATTAAATTGCGTCATTTTCTGCTCATCAATGTACTTAAGTTTATTTTTTAGATGCCACGTTATTATAAGCTTATAATTGCAGTTTCGCAAGGCAATTTAGCTCTTGAATGCTGATAAAAGTAGTATTTTATAGTTGGGTAATGATTTAAATGCAGCAATCTTCAATATTATAATCAGTGAATTTAGCATGTTTAAAAATTAGGTCGTCATAGTAACATGGGCAAAGTTATAAATTATAATAAGCAAAAAAAACAAAAAAAACAAAAAAGCCAAGTCCTTCTACTTAGAAAGTAACTTCACTCTATTCAAATAATATGGGTAAAAGGTAATTGTACAAGTTGTAAACCCCTTTGTATCATTTACAGTAGGTGCTCGATATTAATTCAAGAATTTGTTGCATTTTTAATCATTTGACACACTTTCTAAATCTTCAGATTTTTATAACTGGAACAAGGTCAAGATACGTTACTGTGATGGCGCATCTTTTGCTGGGCACCCTGAAAGTGAACTAAAAGTAAGTTCTGAATTGGAAACTTTTGTTTGAAGCATGCCTATCTGATATAAATAAATATCGCCTGTTTCAATACTGCTACAGAATGACACTAAACTTTTCTTCAGAGGTCAACTCATCTGGGAAGCAATGATGGATGAGCTCTTGTCAATTGGATTATCTAATGCTCAAGAGGTAAAGTGTATGATGAGAAAGTAGAACTAAGAGAACAGAGATGGCAATTTCTACACATTTACCTGTAAATGGGCTTATTTGAGTTATGTTTCATTTTTAACGGGTTAATGGATTAACTTAGAGATTTAATCTAAAGAGCAATGGGACAAATTGTCTTAAGTCATCAAAGTGTATTGAAATGCATATAACTTCAATCATTTTTGAAACAACTGGGGGTTGTTATTATACTGATACAGTTTTTGTAATCTTATACCCAGTAAGTATTCGTAAAACTATAAAAATGGATTTATTCTGATCAAGTTGGTGTCGAATAATCTAAAGCCAGGAAAAAACATGAGCATGAGAGAAATTTAACATTTTATTCAAAATTCTGACTGCATGTTCTTACTTCTTACAGAACCTCTACTCTACTAGGATAAGAATATAGTGATACTTTTTACTAACTTCTCAAATTACTTTACAGGCTCTTCTTTCTGGATGCTCAGCTGGAGGACTCGCAACACTCATACACTGTGATGACTTCAGAGAAATTTTGTCAAAAGATGCTAAAGTCAAATGTTTATCTGATGCAGGTTTCTTTCTTAACGAGTATGTTGTTCTATGTTGACTATAACTTGATTTCTTCATGTTTGTGTAATCAGTATTCCAATCATATTAATATTTTTTGGGGGGGTAAAAAGCTTTACACCTCGTAAATATACAACCATATTTAATCAATTGTCCTTTGTGTTTGTAAATGTATACATCAATTTTATTAAAAGAGAGCAGTCAATAAATACAAGTACTTCTGTAGTAGCGTACCTATTACTTTCATTTATAGAATCTTAGAATTCCAACTCTGTAGTGATAATGCTGACAAATCGTACGTTAAGGTTGAACGGGCCAATTCTCTCTCGTCAGCTTGTTAGTTGTGTGCATGCATACATATGTGTTATACATGCATATAGCTGTCGATAGTCAGGGAGAGAAAGAAGAAAGATATTCTAACACACTGTTAGTATAATCTTTTATACACACGTGATTTCAATGTTCAAATGGTGTATTCTTTTTCTTGAGGTGTACTTGGTGCGTTAGTATTCAAAATGCGAAAGCTTGATCGTTTACTAGTTTGAGTGAAGGCTGAAAAGTTATGCATCAAATTTCCTTAATTGCAGGAAAGATGTTGCTGGCAATGCTACCATTCAGTCATTTTACCATGATGTTGTCCGTCTCCAGGTTTGTCAGTTTATTGATGACTTTATAGCACTTTTTTTAATATAAAAGATTCAACATATATGTGGTATATAGTTTTGAAGTACAAACATTTTAATAATAAGAAGATAAAAGAGTGCATGTGGATGCCAGTTATCCTAAGTTATCAATACTTGTATGTATGCCAATTGAGCAAGAAATCATATCTTTTGAAACTATGCAGTAGGTGGCATTAATGTTCATCCAATTTCATGTATGTTGATGTCAGGGTGTAGCCGGCAGCTTGAAAAAGGACTGTGTTGCCAAAATGGAACCATCCAAGGTACCCGTGGTATTTATACCACAAAGTATATCTAAAGTTTTACCATGTTTTCTTTTATTCCTAACTATCGACTCGTTTTTCCATGAAATACAACCAGTGTTTCTTTCCTCAAAATATGGTGAATAGCATAAATACACCACTTTTCCTTGTCAACCCAACTTATGACTTTTGGCAGGTACTTGTTATAATATTGGTTTCCGATTAGAACATTTCCATCTTATCGTAGATCTATTTATCTCTTTCTGTTTTTTCTTATTAATAGATAAAAAACATTTTGGTACCTAGTCCAGCAGATCCTCGCGGTCATTGGCGCAAATGCAAACTCAGCATTCACAATTGTAGTCCTGAACAGGTTCAAGTGCTCCAAGGTATTATATGTATGATATATCTGGTAAAGAAAGTTGTAAAACTAGGCTATATACTGATGGGGGTTGTATATATATAATATATATACAGGATTTCGAAATTCATTCTTAAAGGCATTTTCAGAATATCAGCAGATGAAGAATTTTGGCATGTTCATCAATTCATGCTATATTCACTGCCAAACATGGGTTTCTGAGACATGGCATGGTCCGAATTCTCCCAGGATAAATAACAAGGTAATGTGAATTATCACAAATAAACTTTCTTCAACTTATCATTGCTTCCATAATGTATAGTGTTCCCACGCTCATGCATATGATATGGAGATGCAATATTACACTGTAATACTAATTACATTCAGAAATATCATACTTCTAATCATGACATTCACTTGCCCCTGCTATAATAAGTCTATTAGTCTGCAAAGTTGGATTATAAGTACTTAAGATTTTGTTTTTGGTCTAATAGACTATTGCAGAATCAGTTGGTGACTGGTTTTTTGACCGAAAAGCATCAAAACATATAGATTGTCCTTATCCATGCAATCCTACTTGCTACAATATGGATTTCACTGGGCGATGATTACATTGAGGATGTCAATATCAGCATTTTTTCTCCGGTGTCCAGCCACTGCACACAATGATGTTATAAGTATATGTGTATCTACTCATATGCCGCCAAAAATATACAATTGTTAGCCTAATTAGTGATTATGAAATCAGGATTGCTTTGTTGTTTATGTAATTATGTAACAAGTTCCCTCTTTCCAGACTAAAATTGAGGTTGTAATCCTTTTTTTGTTCAAAATCATGTTATGTTTTTTGATATGGGAATGTATGCAATTTTATTACCTTTCTTCCCGATATATATTTTTTCTTTTTTCGTTTTTCAACATATACATGTAACAGTGCATACGGTATCTCATTTAGTTGTATTGATAACAAATTTCAGTTACATGATTAATGTTTTTCAAAGTTGATAAGCACCACTTTTACTAAACCATTAGCCAAGTAAAATAGAAATAACATCTGTTCATCATAACTCATAACTAAACGAGCATATTCTAAAAGCCTATCTATTAAAAAGCCTACTACAAATGACAATTACCAATACCAAATTACCAGGGGTATTTCTCAATTGAGTTTGTCACACATGGAATCTCAGATGTGGAAGTTTTCTTCAACCACCGGTCTAGTGGCAAAGAGACTTGTTATCTCATAAGTGGTCTCAGGTTTCACCGTTCAAGCCTTATCCCAAACATATTTGGGATGATTACAGATATTTAATTTTTACTTATGTGTGAATTTTTCTTTTCAGATCACTGGATGATAAATATTTCGAAGGGTACAAATTAGATATTTAGTCTGAGAGTGGTTAAGATAGCGGTATGTTGTCCGTTTTAAATTGGCGTACTCGAGCTGAGTATAGTACCAAAGTGCCTCTTACCACTTTCATAGCCAAAAATGGCTTGAACTGTATTCCCATGAATCTAAAACGGACAACATCAAAGCATTGCTCAACAAGCTTCTTTTTTTACGGAATAATAACATCAGTAGTAGCAAGACTTAGTCTTTCGATAAGACTTCCCACACTGTTAGTAACTTAGTGTGCTTCTTGCCACAAACAAAGGAACTAATTCATCCCATTTATCAGGTGTATTCATAATCTGACTTTTATCCAACTTTTTGTATGCAAATTTAGAAGACTCACAAGTATATAACAAGTGGTTGAGGAAGCCATGTTTCTTATTGCATCCATGGTATGTTTCCATCCAAAGAGGCCAGGTGTTGCGTACCTATAAACTGTTGCAGCGCAATTCACCTTCACAACAAAATATTTTCTTTTTAAATGCATTTAAAAATATAATGTTTTTTAATTTGATTAATTGATAGTTCGCTAATTAATATCGATATTTATTTATTTGTATCCCAAACTGTATCTTTTAATTCAATCACGAATCTCAAATATTTTCTTCAATCAATATATTTAGTCTTTGAATTTTGAATTTAAGAATTCATATATTTTTATTCCAGTAAATTGTTTTTAAAATAAGATTTAAAAGATACAGTGGTCGGTTCTGTAGATTGTTATTAACTATTTTTATTAACAGTTGGTTTGTAGCTACAACGTCTAGTTTTCAAGTACAGATATTGTACGTTGCAAGATTTCAAGTTAAATTGAAAGGTAATTTAAGGTGTTGATAAGCAAGTTTTTTTAATTTGATTTTATTTATATTTTCACATTAAAATTTATATATATTGACACGAGTAAAATTATTAAAAATTTTTATTAAACAAGAGTTAATTGCAGGATTCGTCCCTGTGGTTTACACACTTTCGTGGATTACATCCCCCCCTGAAATATTTAGTCAAATACACCCAAACTATCAAGATTAGTTGCGCTTTTCGTCCAAACTATCAAGATTAGTTGCGCTTTTCGTCCCTGTGGTTTACACACTTTCGTGGATTACATCCCTCCCTGAAATATGGAGAGGGACGTAAAGCGCAACTAATCTTGATAGTTTGGGTGTATTTGACTAAATATTTCAGGGGGGGATGTAATCCACGAAAGTGTGTAAACCACAGGGACGAATCCTGCAATTAACTCTTTAATTTTTAATGTTTTGCCCCATAATAGATTTGACTTTCCTATTTAATTAAGCGCGTATACAATGAGGGTTTATTTTTGCCATTCTCCAACGTCGGTTATTCCTATAATTATAGAATAACAATAATATAAATATTACACCCACCAGCGTTCTTAAACATACATTACATCCAAAAAAAAAAAAACCCTAGCTTCCCGATCACAAAGTGACAAAACCTTCAACAAAAAACCATTCCTACGTTTTTTCCGATCTCGATCACAAAACTTCAACAAAGTCCGACTCTAAGAAGGATGTAAGTTGGTGGTATTAGTAGCTTAATATATGTATATAAGTATATTAATTAGTTCGTTTCGAAAGTCGTTTAGTAATATTTATATTTTACAGAGAATGGGCCAGAAACCTTCAAGTATGATGTCCGATGACTCTGAATCATTACCATCATTGAACGATGTAAGTATTAATTGATTGATCATATATATACGAGTACATTATTCTTTTATCTTTTAGTTGTACTGTATATTAATGGCAATGCACTTTGTTTAATTAGTGATCAAAATGCATCATACATGTGGATCCTTATAAATTTTCATTAGGTTCATGCAATTTGTTTAGTGATCCGAAGCTATATATGTTTATTAATTTTGTTTACACATCTTTTGATAACCGATATGGTTCAGCCTTAATTATAGAAGAGTTATTCACGAGTGACCGACCTTACGGAAAAGAATAAACGCCCTAATTAAATCAAAAACGTACAATAGGGCACGATCACTAGCTTTCATATATGAACAATAACATGGTTGGCCCAATGTTAGAACATACATTCGATGAACTTAAGTTTTTTTCTTTTTTTTTTTTGAACAGCAAGTTTTGGGCCTTTTAGTCATACAATAATACTATACTTTGTCTTTTATTCAATGAATATTCTGCCTCCCATCTATATTTTGAGTTAATATGTTCAAGTTTTATATATAAATACAATAAAAGAAATAAAGGTTGTATTTTGATCATCTTCCTAGCTTACTTTTTAAGTTGGTCATTTGTTATTAGATTTTGATTTTTTATTTTATTATTAGTATACAAATTAAATATATCATTGTAATTTATCTTTTGTTTTAGACCGAGTAGTGACTAACTTACATTTTTTTATAATTTTCTATGCATTGATATATGTGTTTGTCGTATTCAGGAGTATCCCTATCCCGAACTCGAACAGGAAATCCAGATTTCATCATCAACTGTCATGAGAGATTTTACTCGAAGAGGGGATTTGTTTGGTTTTAGTGAACAACAACATGATAGACTTGTTATGATTGTTTCTCCAAATTGTGTGTGTTACCTCGTAAATATTGATAAGAGAGAAGTCTATTGGAAGTTTGAAGATAAAAACGAAAAATTATACGAGTCATTTCGTAATGAAGGAGTAGACGACTATTTGGACGTGGAGGTGGATGAACATGGTAAAATGCAAATTTACCGCTACAATTCTCTCTCCAATTCTGAGGTAATTTGATATCTATTTCTAACGTTTTGATGATACATTCATAAAATTTGGTTGATCGAAATTTGCTATATATCACTGTATCGATTGTACTTCTTTTACAATGCTATATACATTTTAAACTTTAATTTCAATCTTAATGTTATTCGACTGTCTATTTTTCCTCCTTAGATGTTGTGCAATTTGATCACTCCATACATTAAGGCTAGAGACATTTACGGTGAAGATCTTGCTGTTACCAAATCGATAAATACTCTGGATTTCCAACATTTACATATCGAAAGAGAAGACTACAAATTTTCGATGCAACATAAGTGGCACTTAAAATGTTCAATTTATACAGCATCTTTCAAGGATTCGGGTGTTACATGTTTTGCATTAACCCAGGACGCATTCATTAATATCTGTGGAAAATTCAAGATTGCCAAGTCAGTTGAAAACACGTCTTTCATTCAGAAGTTCACCCAAGGAAAAAGGATAAAGATATGTGATCCAATGGAAATAGTATATGGGGACCTTGTGAAGGGTACTCTTGATGAGGAATACGACGTTGCCGTTCAAATACTAGAGCAAGGGGATGATGATATTTCTACTATATATGCTAATAATGCTTGGTCAACATATGACGGGGGTAAACATGTTACGAGGTTGATTAAAGCCGAGATCCAAGATGGTCGTTTGCCTTCTCGCCTTCGAACCATGCCTAATGACTTTTCGTCAATATCTCGAACATCACATGCGGCGTAACGACTTGTATGGGCATGTAGATATTGAATGGTTGTGTTTATTTAGGTATAAAGGTTTTTTATTTAATTAGACGTGTATTGCAATTTCATCACATGGATATATTTTCCAATAAATGGTACAGTAATTGGTTATTCGTATGTAGGGGTTTACTACGTGGCATTAGAGACCTACACAAGCATAGTGGACGATGTCATGGAGATTTTGTTACACCCCAAGCCGAGGCTCGGAATATCACGGAAATCACATAGCACCAGGTGGAATTACAATAGGACAACTAAATGCAATTAGAGGATTCAGTGAATCCATACAATAAGGGGAACGAGTCTCAAAATACAACAGGAGCGAGTAAACATCAAGATTACAAACGACAACAAAAGAAGGCTAACAATCCTAAATACAATGCAACATAAGGCAAATGGATCCTTGATCCATATCAGTCCAGTCCGGGTTCAACAGTAAGCAAACAATCAACCTCCTCCTGAATAACCTCAATCAATCGAACCAATTTAACCAATCTCACGTCAGGAACCATCACACCAATCCAACAACTAAAACAATCAATCAAACAATCAATCAATCAAACAATCAATCAATCAAACAATCAATCAATCAATCAATCAATCAATCAATCAATCAATCAATCAATCAATCAATCAATCAATCAATCAATCAATCAATCAATCAATCAATCAATCAATCAATCAATCAATCAATCAATCAATCAATCAATCAATCAATCAATCAATCAATCAATCAATCAATCAATCAATCAATCAATCAATCAATCAATCAATCAATCAATCAATCAATCAATCAATCAATCAATCAATCAATCAATCAATCAATCAATCAATCAATCAATCAATCAATCAATCAATCAATCAATCAATCAATCAATCAATCAATCAATCAATCAATCAATCAATCAATCAATCAATCAATCAATCAATCAATCAATCAATCAATCAATCAATCAATCAATCAATCAATCAATCAATCAATCAATCAATCAATCAATCAATCAATCAATCAATCAATCAATCAATCAATCAATCAATCAATCAATCAATCAATCAATCAATAACAATCAATCAACAATCAACAATCAATCAACAACAATCAATCAATCAACAATCAATCATCATCAATCAATCAATCAACTCAATCACTAACCAATCAAACGAAAGGAAACATCCCATCAATCCAACAACTAAAACAACCAATCAAGCAATCAATCAATCAATCAATCAATAATCAGTGAATCCATACAATAAGGGGAACGAGTCTCAAAATACAACAGGAGCGAGTAAACATCAAGATTACAAACGACAACAAAAGAAGGCTAACAATCCTAAATACAATGCAACATAAGGCAAATGGATCCTTGATCCATATCAGTCCAGTCCGGGTTCAACAGTAAGCAAACATTCAAACTCCACGTCCTGAATAACCTGGTTACCTGAAAAGTGTACTAAGCATAGTCAACACAAGGTTGGTGAGTTCGTAATAATGGTTCGTAAAGAACCAACATCAATATAACGTCATATAAGGATAGAGGCTAGACATGACTTACAGTGAGCCTCCACATAACACAACATCGCCCAACAACAAAGTTACACAAGACAAGAAAATGTGTAATGAGAATGCACATATGATATGCGAATCAATGTAAGTGCCAAATGTATGAATAAGCAAACATGCCTATCCTATGCGTGACCTTCAGTCACCTATGCAACGATACCCTTCTGCCATCGCAATGGACAAGGCTGTATCTCAAAATCATCGAGATATATATGTCTATATACTCGGGGTCAAGACTACATCCAAAATG
>CM067171.1:1353462-1355962 GCA_034093135.1 Erigeron breviscapus | reverse complement strand
GAGGAATCGCCACTTCAACTTGTTGTCCGATCCATTGCGGACAATTATTTCGGTAGTGATCAGGGCTTCCACATTTAAAGCACGTACTCCATGGAAAGTTGCCTTGGGGATGAATGGTTTGAAGGGGTACTACATTCAATGGTGCCACTATCGGTGCTCTACAATTCCCAGCTAAGTGCCCGCGCCGATTACAATTAAAGCAAGTCCCACATTGGTTAGTGGGAGAGTGATGGCGATTACATCTTTCACATAACGGATGAGGTCCAACATAAGCTTTCCTCACCGGGCCCATCGCCGCCCTGAATCTACCCTTATTATGACCATTGGGGTCACACCTGCCCGCTTTCCTTGCCTCACTAGGTTCTCCGATTTCTTTCCTTTTTGATGAGGCTCTACCCGACACCTTCTCGTCGCCCATATTTACTCTAGTTCCACGCGTCTCATTGTTTCCTTGGAGGCTTGCCGTGACTTGGGCTACGATAGTGGGTATGGCGTTTACCACTGCTTGGGCAATCACAGTTGCTAAATCCGGCTCGTCGCTATGGCTAGTCGTATTCCTTCTTGATCTCACCATTTTCTACAAGGTAAGTAACGCGTTGACCCGAAAGTTAGCCTCACAATGCTCACATATTAGTCACACAAGTAATTAATGCTCTCATACCATATAACATACTCATTTCATCTCATTAAACTAAGGTAAGAGTGTTAGAATCCTATGAAATTTGTTACTTATTATTTTATCATGTCAAGTTCATTATCATTGGTTATCTTTAATTCATGTAATCGTGTCAATACATCCTACTATAAAACTAACTTGCTAACTTCATTCATACAATCGCCCGTATCCTAATACATTTTACACGTGCATTACCAATTACCTCATAATCCGCATATAATCAAGTTTAGCTATGCCTCATACATTTTTAAGCTCGCATACCATTAGGCAACATACCCCTATTGTTCACCGAATACGATTAACATCATTAGTGTTGGAATATCATCCGTTTATAATACATATGAGTTAGGGTGTTTACAACCTTGATACTCTCTTAGGGTGCATATCAACTCATTTATCACATTGTTTCCTTGGAGGCTTGCCGTGACTTGGGCTACGATAGTGGGTATGGCGTTTACCACTGCTTGGGCAATCACAGTTGCTAAATCCGGCTCGTCGCTATGGCTAGTCGTATTCCTTCTTGATCTCACCATTTTCTACAAGGTAAGTAACGCGTTGACCCGAAAGTTAGCCTCACAATGCTCACATATTAGTCACACAAGTAATTAATGCTCTCATACCATATAACATACTCATTTCATCTCATTAAACTAAGGTAAGAGTGTTAGAATCCTATGAAATTTGTTACTTATTATTTTATCATGTCAAGTTCATTATCATTGGTTATCTTTAATTCATGTAATCGTGTCAATACATCCTACTATAAAACTAACTTGCTAACTTCATTCATACAATCGCCCGTATCCTAATACATTTTACACGTGCATTACCAATTACCTCATAATCCGCATATAATCAAGTTTAGCTATGCCTCATACATTTTTAAGCTCGCATACCATTAGGCAACATACCCCTATTGTTCACCGAATACGATTAACATCATTAGTGTTGGAATATCATCCGTTTATAATACATATGAGTTAGGGTGTTTACAACCTTGATACTCTCTTAGGGTGCATATCAACTCATTTATCACATTGTTTCCTTGGAGGCTTGCCGTGACTTGGGCTACGATAGTGGGTATGGCGTTTACCACTGCTTGGGCAATCACAGTTGCTAAATCCGGCTCGTCGCTATGGCTAGTCGTATTCCTTCTTGATCTCACCATTTTCTACAAGGTAAGTAACGCGTTGACCCGAAAGTTAGCCTCACAATGCTCACATATTAGTCACACAAGTAATTAATGCTCTCATACCATATAACATACTCATTTCATCTCATTAAACTAAGGTAAGAGTGTTAGAATCCTATGAAATTTGTTACTTATTATTTTATCATGTCAAGTTCATTATCATTGGTTATCTTTAATTCATGTAATCGTGTCAATACATCCTACTATAAAACTAACTTGCTAACTTCATTCATACAATCGCCCGTATCCTAATACATTTTACACGTGCATTACCAATTACCTCATAATCCGCATATAATCAAGTTTAGCTATGCCTCATACATTTTTAAGCTCGCATACCATTAGGCAACATACCCCTATTGTTCACCGAATACGATTAACATCATTAGTGTTGGAATATCATCCGTTTATAATACATATGAGTTAGGGTGTTTACAACCTTGATACTCTCTTAGGGTGCATATCAACTCATTTATCACATTGTATCCATTCCACATTCATCACGTTGAATTCAAGCCATCACATAAGTGGTCTTAACTACGAACTCACACGGGAATTCACATAATTCACATTGCACACGAATTTCCTAACCATGCATGCTATATGAAGAGTTTTAACTTAAGCCGTAGTCT
>CM067171.1:1340962-1348462 GCA_034093135.1 Erigeron breviscapus | reverse complement strand
TGAGCCCTAACACGCGTTTATGAGCCCTAACACGCGTTTATGAGCCCTAACACGCGTTTATGAGCCCTAACACGCGTTTATGAGCCCTAACACGCGTTTATGAGCCCTAACACGCGTTTATGAGCCCTAACACGCGTTTATGAGCCCTAACACGCGTTTATGAGCCCTAACACGCGTTTGAACCCTAACCCGTGCTACTGTTCATGCGGCTTGAAACTCAAGGGATTCTAATCCGATTTTTGACTCGATTCATGGCACAAAACATTTGGGTTTTACTAGAAACATGTTTAACAACATAAAATGACTGATATGAGGTAGTTTTAACTTACCAAATCTTGCTTAATCCGAAAATGAGCTTTAATTGAAGATTTCTAGCACCAAGAGACTCCAAAATTTTAGATGATGAAATACAATGAAGATGGTGATACTTAATACCCTATTTCAACTTAACAACAATGATTTATGGTGATTTTAAGAGGGGGAGAGATGAATTCTTGGAGAGTTAGAGAGAAAGAGAGATAAGGATAGATAGATAGAAATGAATGAAAGGGAAAGGATAAGGTGGTTGGTGGGTTGGGTAAATGGGTCTTGGATCCTATCCACGGGTCGACCCATCACACTAACTAGCCAAAATAACTATTCGTCGAGTGTCGAATCACATAATTAATCGGTCAATCGACCCGTCAAACACATTATCTAGTCGTTTAGCCACAAATTGAACCAAATCATGTTATTAAATAGAATGTTAGTCATATTACACATAAAGTCAAACGGTCAAAATTCACGGATGTTACAGATTTGAACACTGGGAACATCTTGATATCCACCGACGGGCTAACCACAAAACTCTCAGGACTCAATCGCAGCACAAGGTTCAGCAACTACAACCAAGAGTTGGCCGAGGAATCAAGATCAAACGACATGTACGCATTAGGAAAGGTCTTATTGTTTTGGTATAGCGTATTCGAGTTTGATGACTTGACGTCGACCCCTTGACGTGTTTGCCATCAATACATCCCTTTACACAAGAAGGTTACGAAATTGTAAAGAAACTTTTAGACCCTTCTCCTGCCAGGTACGCATAACACTATCTAAATCTTCCGTCTCCGTCCCACTAAACTGTCACATTTTAAATTTTCAAAGTTTTTCTTTTTGACCTTAATTATTTTGATTTGTGTTATATAATACTGATAAAAACTATACCAATAAAAAATACATTTAAAACTCAATCAATTTATATAACTTTCATCAAATAATATACGAGTATATAATTATATATAACACAAATCAAAATATTTTAGGTCAAATTTTATAAAAGAAGACTTAGACAATTCAACTTTTAGTTGGACGGAGGTAACACTTTATTTCTCAATAGCTAGTACGTTCGCTATGTATATACATAGCCCCTCGTCAAATACAGTAATTGATAATTATAATTATAACGTTATGCAGGCGGCCGGACATAGATGAAGTTATAATCGATCCTTTCGTCTGGCATCCAAATCAACGTCTTCAATATGTGGAAGATGTTAGTGCTCAGGTAGAAACTACGGACGGTATTAACCTTTTGGAGGCTCCGATTGAAACTATACTAAAAGAAGTCTGGCATCCAAATCAACGTCTTCAATATGTGGAAGATGTTAGTGCTCAGGTAGAAACTACGGACGGTATTAACCTTTTGGAGGCTCCGATTGAAACTATACTAAAAGAAGTTCTCCCACCACGTCCAGCAGGAACTAGTAGTACTGATCCCCAAGAGTGGAGTTCGAGTTTTTCTGATGACTTTATGACAGAAATGGTTAATTACAACACGAACGACGGTAGACCTTACGACAAATTTACAGTTGCAAGCCTGTTGAGGTTTATGAGAGACATCATCGATCACCGTGCAAGATTGTCCGAAACACAACGTGAGGTTGTTGGTAAAGATAGATTTAGCTTGGAGTGCACATTGCGACACAAGTTTCTAAAGCTCCTAATAAAGGTCTACACTGTAGTGAAAGACGTCTTAAAAGACCATCCTGGAATATTTCCGAGTTTAGAAGCTTATTATGAGGTAGACAAATATTTGACCGGATATTATAGGTAGACAGGTAGTTACGACTTTGGATATATATAGTGCTAGCCAAGTAGTTCCAAACTATTGTTCACTTTTGTATTACTTTATCTTCTGGATGAAATTTTCATGTTTTGTGTGATTTGCATTGGATCAAGATTAGTCATGAAAGAATCTTCTTACTGAAAAAATGTATTGTTCAAATTTTTAAGCTACTATAATTATATGTATCATTTCCATATTAAAATGTTAGTACTTAAATAAATAAACTATAGAGGTTAAAGTGTAATTATTAGTATAAAATACCCTTCGTATCATAAAAATTAGAGGTGCCAATCCATACCCAATTCATTCAAATTGGGCGGTTATGGGTAAATAATTTTATCTATGGGGTATAAACGGGCCTTAGGAAAAAAAGAAGAGCGGGTCTTTATGATAACACCTAAACTTATCAGGTAAATTCAGTGGGTTCAAACGGGTATCATTGCGGGTCGAGTGGGTCATCCGTTAATTTAACTGAGTGATTAATCATTGAGCGATTACTCTAAATCTAGTTTATTCTGAAATTGAAGAGTTAAGAAGAAGAGCAATTACTTTTTCATCTAACAACAGAAAATCTTTTCTTCTAATCACAAATTCACAAAATCAAGGTAATTTAATTTTGTATTTTTTCTTCATAATTTTTGTAACAGTAATTTTTGGGTTATTTTGGGGTTTTCTTTACAGTGATTTTAGAGTCAAATATAGGTTTTTATTCTTATTTTCTGAAGTGAGTTTGAGATTATTTTATGTTTAAATTAATAGAGTGTGATTATAGTGTTTTTTATACTTGGTTTATTACAGTGATTTAGGGCTTATTACATTATTTTGTGTTGAGTGTAGGAAATATTGTTAAGTCACCGTTTTGAGTTTTTGACTTTTGGTGCAGATGCTTTGATATACATTACCTCAAGTGCAATGTACCTCTGGTTTAACTTAGGTAATCTGTATATTAAATAGAGTTTGAAACTTTGATGGATAAACATTTTGATTACCATTCAATTAGTATAACTGTCAAGTGATGTTTTTATGAAAGTAAATAAATTGGTTCCCCGATTTTAACATTCAATTAGTATAAACAGATTAATTACCATTCACTTGTAAAAACATTAGTTATTATCATTCAATTAGGTCGACAAAAGAGATGAGACAAGACTTTGTTACGAGCAAAAAAGAAAAAAAATGTGGGTTGACCCGCACCCAACCCGCTTTGACTCGCACCCGTTTGACCCGCATTTCTTGAAATTACCCGCTTGGACCCGCACCCGTTGACCCGCACCCGTTTGACCCGTTACCCAAACCCGCCCGACCCGCCCATTTTGTCAGGCCTAATAACATAAGCTAATACATTAGAGATTGATCTAGTTATATGTGTGTGTGTCGTCGGTGTTCCACCGCCAAGGAAGAAAAGAAACAAGCAAATCTTGATTTCCATCTAATTCCTCATAATAATTGATCTTTTTCCATATTATAATTAAACTCTAAGTGATTATAATAATAATCTTCATTTCAAGTTCAAAATGAAATGATTTTAGGTTAGAGTTCAAAGAGAAATTTGAGGATAGCAAGTTTAAAAGTAGTGATTGCTAGTAATTCAAAAAAAGGTAATATTGTTATTGTTGTTATCTATTAGAGTTTTATTGCGTAACATTATGGAATTAGATGAAATTTTCATCATCACCTCTTTTAGTAATTTTTTGTAAAACCCATGTAGTTATTGTTGTTGTTTGGCTAATTAGAGTTGAATTGAAATTGAGATAAAAAAGAAAGATTCTATATTATGTAATTGAGAATTTTGTAAGAAACTAGTAAATATGTATTTAGCCAAACACAACAATAGATGTATGTTATGGGTTAATTGGATAGTTAAGTAAGATAGGGAAGTAATCATAAACATGGAAATAACTGTACATTCAATTTTTTGGGTAGTTTGGTCAGATTAAGTGTGATAAAATAAAAAATAGAAAAATCAAGGATAAATCTGTCTCATCAAATCATCTTTTGAAAGATTTTGATAGATGAGTTGCTCTTTATTAAGTATTATAGATTATAGATATATATATATGAAGTTTCAGTCAAACTAAGGTTCAAAAACATGTGATGACTGAAGTTTCAATCACTAGAAGCCATTAAAAACCAAAAAGAGTAAAAATAAAAAGATAATAATAAATGCAATTCATTTTAAAAAATTTACAAATTTACTAACTAATGAATTCAGGTTCAGCCCAAGCAGTTTGTCTTTAAAAATGAATGAATACAATTTTTTTACTCAAACATACAAAGTTTCTTTTATCAAATGATGAGTTGCATATATTGTTAAATTTACTTGTTTTGACTTTTGAGGAAGGGTGATAAAAAAGTTGAAAACCTTATATTCCTTGGGCTCGAGCCTATGTGAAGGTAAGGGTGGCAAAGGCCCACTTATGTGTGGGTTTATTAGTTTTGGCCCATCGTATTCTTATTTTGGCAGCCTCAAATCTTAATGGCATACATGATTACATGAATACACAAAAAAAAAAAAAAAAAAAAAAAAAAAAAAAAAAAAAAAAAAAAAAAAAAAAAAAATAAAAAAATCAGAAGAAAAAAAGTTAGTAATGCTTACGCCATAATCATCATTAAGTTTGTGCGTATGTATAATTTACGATTTCAGTTTAGTGCTTTTAATTCCAGGTACCTAATGAATGTTGGTGTTTTGAGACATAGGATATTTGCATTCTTCATTTGTATGTATAGGTGAACTTAAACGATATCTTAAAGAAAAACCGCACTTTTCTTTAAAACAAAAAAGTTACCCAATGATAAAAGAATGTTATCTATGTAAAATTAAACTTTTTAATTAATTTAAAAGAGAAGAAAAAAAATATATAAACAAATAATTATCCAGTAAAATAAAAAGATAATAATAAATGCAATTCATTTTAAAAAATTTACAAATTTACTAACTAATGAATTCAGGTTCAGCCCAAGCAGTTTGTCTTTAAAAATGAATGAATACAATTTTTTTACTCAAACATACAAAGTTTCTTTTATCAAATGATGAGTTGCATATATTGTTAAATTTACTTGTTTTGACTTTTGAGGAAGGGTGATAAAAAAGTTGAAAACCTTATATTCCTTGGGCTCGAGCCTATGTGAAGGTAAGGGTGGCAAAGGCCCACTTATGTGTGGGTTTATTAGTTTTGGCCCATCGTATTCTTATTTTGGCAGCCTCAAATCTTAATGGCATACATGATTACATGAATACACAAAAAAAAAAAAGTTACTCCAATAGGCAATAGTTGGGGGTTTTGCATTGAAGATGTATTATGATTGTTGATGAATTTATAGTATAGTAATCATTAATATATTGATATGCGTTTGAGAGAGTATACAGGTTTGTGATATAAGTCTTTGTTAAGTTGATTTTTGTGGATGTTAGATTCTTGCATCCTTTACACACACAAACTTATACTACTCTAATTGGTGATGATTTTATACTCTAAGAAAGTAAGAAGTGGAGGTGTAGTTTTTATATAGTGGTGACGACTTTTTACATGGCAGAGTTTTGGGCCTCGCTTTTTACATGGCAATATGCTTGTTTATATAGGTCTCATTTGCTTATGATGGTTTTTATCGAAATGTGTTATATATTTGTGGCCTTGTGTGTAGTAGCATACATAGACTTTCCCCTGGGATAGCCTTTACATTTGTATTCCTTATGCAAGCTGTTGAACTTTACGGAAGTGAAGGCAAATCATAAGGTTTTGATTTGTCACATGTATTAAGTTGAATTGTTTTTCTTTCCTTGGTTTACTTTGAGCCAATTCTTGGTTTATAAATGTTAAAATCAGAAGAAAAAAAGTTAGTAATGCTTACGCCATAATCATCATTAAGTTTGTGCGTATGTATAATTTACGATTTCAGTTTAGTGCTTTTAATTCCAGGTACCTAATGAATGTTGGTGTTTTGAGACATAGGATATTTGCATTCTTCATTTGTATGTATAGGTGAACTTAAACGATATCTTAAAGAAAAACCGCACTTTTCTTTAAAACAAAAAAGTTACCCAATGATAAAAGAATGTTATCTATGTAAAATTAAACTTTTTAATTAATTTAAAAGAGAAGAAAAAAAATATATAAACAAATAATTATCCAGTAAAATAAAAAGGACAAAATAGTAAATAAACAAATGATGTAGCTATAGCTAAAAACCAAAACACGGAGGCCGTGAGGCTAGAGAACTAATTCTATCAACAACTGTTAGATCAATCAATCCAACGGTCAGTAAAAAAACCCTAGTCACATACTTATTTGTTTCACTTGGAATAAGAGGAGTGGGGGTTGGGGAGGGAGGAGCGAATTGTGTAATGTGGCACGTGTGGTACAACGAGTTATCCTTTAAAAAAGGTGGAAATGAGTGAAATTTTTAAGGATGGAGCGACTTGCGACATGTCTGTCACACCCCGTTGTAGCGGAAATACAGGGTTAACAAAGAATTGCACACTAATCAGAAGGTTAATAGAGATTACATCCATTTATACCAATACAAGTCAATACAAGTACAATCGTTCAAAGTGTGGACCCCAAAATACGGATACAAGTCATCCTCATTTGGAACTGGGCCCACTGAATACAGTTCAATAAATTGGACAGTCAAATACAACTAAAGCCAAAAGCATGAGAGTCCTCAAATGTCTGATGCTAATTGTACGTCCAAAGTCAAAAGATTGGCCCTATAATGCCAAAGACGATTCCAAGACTTACTGATGGTCACCTGAAAAGCATGAAATTTGAGAGGATCAACTATCGAAATAGTTGGTGAGTTTACAGTGTGTTTGACTAAAAGATCAATCGTCGTTTGTTGTAGTTATTTAAGACAAGACAGTCCAGACCAAAGTCCGACAATAAGACAATTTCCCTCGCACAGGATTTCCCGTCTAAAATGGGGTGCGGACCAGACAAAGACAGTCAGGAACAAAATCTGACAAGACAACCATTAGAATTTCATAATGGTGATAACTACGTGAAGGGGGGATCATTTTAGTTTGTCAAACACAAGGAACAGTTCAGTCAGCCGACAACATGGCAAGTCAAAGTCATTTAGTTCAATATTTCATAAGACAGGTATACACATTTTCAGACAGCCGTCAACATGGCAAGACATAAGACAAATGATTTAATTTACCAAATCTCATGGCATAGACAAAGACAAATCATTTATAAAGTAGTCGTGTATACAGTACATGCTTTTCAGGCCCAAAGTAAAAGGAAAAAGGGCGCCATAAACTCACCTTAGCGATAACAGAGCTAAAAGTATGAGCAGTCTGAGAATAAGAGCAGTCTAGTCTCCACGTCTATCCAAAACCTAGGATATGAGCACGAATGGTGAGGATCAAATCTCACGACGACAAGTATCCTACGTAC
>CM067171.1:1305962-1335962 GCA_034093135.1 Erigeron breviscapus | reverse complement strand
GATAAACATAAATTCAGAACAAAAAACCTTCCTACGTCCTTTCTAGTTAATCTCGATCACAAAACCTTTAGCAAAAAACCTTCGAGTCGATCTCGATCACAAAACCTCGTAAATACATTCTTTATTTTACTTTATTTTTTCCTTTTCTTCCATTAGTAACTTTGGTGGTATTTAGTAGCTTAATTTGTATATTCGTTCGTTTCAAAAGTTGTGTAGTAATATTTATACGCCACGCGTACCCCGACCATGGAATAAAGGGTAACCGGACCAGAAACTTTCCGCGGCGATGTCGCCGCGGAAAGTCGGAAAAGACAAAAGTTTCCGCGGCGATATCGCCGCGGAAAGTGCGGGCCCCCATGTCATTAATGGCTAATCTGACAGAATTTTAGCGGGCCCCCCCTCATTAGCGGCGAGGTCGCCGGGGAAAGTCCGGTCCGGTTACCCTTTTTTAGGTCGGACTACATGGCGCCTATTTATAACTTACAGAGAATGGGCCAAAACCTTTTAAGTACAATAATGTCAGGTTACTCTAAGTCGTCATCATCATCATCATCAAACGTGTAAGTATTAATTAATTATACATGCATTCTATATATATATATATATATATATATATATATATATATATATATATATATATATATATATATATATATATATATATATATATATATATATATATATATATATATATATATATATATATATATATATATATATATATATATATATATATATATATATATATATATATATATATATATATATATATATATATATATATATATATATATATATATATATATATATATATATATATATATATATATATATATATATATATATATATATATATATATATATATATATATATATATATATATATATATATATATATATATATATATATATATATATATATATATATATATATATATATATATATATATATATATATATATATATATATATATATATATATATATATATATATATATATATATATATATATATATATATATATATATATATATATATATATATATATATATATATATATATATATATATATATATATATATATATATATATATATATATATATATATATATATATATATATATATATATATATATATATATATATATATATATATATATATATATATATATATATATATATATATATATATATATATATATATATATATATATATATATATATATATATATATATATATATATATATATATATATATATATATATATATATATATATATATATATATATATATATATATATATATATATATATATATATATATATATATATATATATATATATATATATATATATATATATATATATATATATATATATATATATATATATATATATATATATATATATATATATATATATATATATATATATATATATATATATATATATATATATATATATATATATATATATATATATATATATATATATATATATATATATATATATATATATATATATATATATATATATATATATATATATATATATATATATATATATATATATATATATATATATATATATATATATATATATATATATATATATATATATATATATATATATATATATATATATATATATATATATATATATATATATATATATATATATATATATATATATATATATATATATATATATATATATATATATATATATATATATATATATATATATATATATATATATATATATATATATATATATATATATATATATATATCATTCTATATATATATATATATATATATATATATATATATATATATATCGGACTTTAACAGCTACCTTGATAATGTTATGCTATATATATATACTTTAATCTAGGTCGAACGTTAGCACATAGATTTAATGAACTTAAATTTTGGGCTTTATATTCATATACTTCCTCCGTCCCACTAGAAGTGTCATATTTTGAATTTTCAAAGTCTAACATTTGTAACTTTGACCTTAAATAATTTTATTTGTGTTAGATAATATTTGATGAAAGTTATATAAATTGATTGTGTTTTAGACGTGTTTTTTAATGGTATAACTTTTATCAAGTTTTATATATGTAACATCCCAAACGTTTTATGTTTGACTATTTGACTTTCCGTTAATTAACGTTAGGTCCGTTATGTTTATGTGCCCTATAAGGGATTATGTGATTAAATGCTTATGTGTTTAATATGAAATGAGGTAAAATGAATTAAATGAAAGTAATTTAAAGTAAAGTATGAAAGTTAAGTGCTTGTTAGATCGTTAAGTCTCCCGGTAAGTTAATTAAGCTACGAAAGTAAAGTTTAGGAAGTCGAGGGGCCTATGGGCACTAAAGGAAACTTATGGTCAGGAGTTTAAGGTCTAGTAAGACTTCAATAGCTGCTAATTTTCGTGATTAAGCCCTAGGAACAGATCCCCTCCCTCTCAAGACAAGTTTTCTCCAAGAATCAATCGTTTCGTGTCGTTTCGATCAAGTTTGATTAAGATTTCGAATCCTCAAAGTCATCTACAGGTAATATGGCTGATCTTACTCTTAAATCTGATCATGTATGTCTTAGAAGTGATTTCGATCCAGGTCATAGGGTTTGGGTTGGGTTATTTGATCAAACGTTTATCGAATTCATGTTATTCGGGTGTTTTAAAGATTGATTTATGATGTAAAGGATTAAGGGATTAATAGGATGGTTTAAGTTGATGAAAGTGCAATTAAAAGGATTAATTATAAGTCCCCAGGTTGGATTTGGGGTATGGGTTCGTATGGAATTCGTTTGATCATAGAACAAAGATTAGGTTTCTGGTCGACACTCCAGGTGCGACGCACCTCTTGTCCAGTTTTCACAAAACATTTCGTTTAGCTTATATTTCGATCTTATACTCATTCTAGGTTGTCGGGAGCACTTAGCAAGCACTAAAGATACTTTTAACTTGTTGGTAAGCTGTACCGAGGTAAGATAACATCTTTTGTCACCTGTTGGTACAACAAAACACGTTTTCATAAGTTAAACCTTCCAATTGGATATGTATGTACATTTTATGTTCATGGGTGACTATGGGAGGTTGCAAAGGGATATATTACTTACCGTTTATGATGATTAGCATTCATATGCAGGTTGCAATGGTATGTGGTAAGTATATATGCATGAGATGATGAAATGATTATGTATGTATGAAATGATGAAATGATTATGTATGTATGAAATGATGAAATGATTATAAATGCATGAAATGATGAAATGATTATGTATGTATGAAATGATGAGATGATATGATATATGCTTGCATGTATGGCTTGATCACCTAGTCACTAGTCCTTGATTAGGATTGCCATGTTCACGTGCACGTTAAGGGCCCTAAAGTAAAAGATGATATGTGATTAGCTTAGGTGAAAGAGTAGCCTAAACTAATTAAGCGATTAAAGTCTCGAGCATTATGTAAAGTCTTGTGTTAAGCTTAACCCGTGCTAGCTCTTCGGGGCTGGTGCGTACGTGGTCACTTGAGTTGCTCCTTGTGGCATAGTTACGTTTGAGTATTCCGGGTGGAGTAACTAATCACCAATGCGTAAAGGCATAAACGGTTTATTCAGTTGGATTGACTTTGTCATTCCTTAACGACGCCGATGGACCACCTTATGGTTTACCCATCATGTCGGGTGTGAGGACTCCATGTATGGTCTATGACCGCCTACACACAACCCCACATCCCTAAATAAGTGGCATAAGACACTTAGCCTACGTCTTGGCAAAGGAATAAAGAAAGAAAGTATAGGCACACTTTAGGACCTGTTGAACCTAATGTGTATCTTATGATGTTATGTATGTGTGTGATATTAACTTAAAATACGGATTTTGTTAATATATGAAATTGGCAAACGTTTTCAAGTTATGTTATCTTACTTAGCTAATTTTATTAGCTAACACTTGTTCTTTGAAAATGTTGTGCCTTCAGGATAATCAAGTTTGAGCTAGGCGAGGATTAGCTTGGTGAGAGTTGGGTAGAATGAATAAAGAAGCTTAGCAAAGACATTAAACGCTTAGACTTCCTTTAGCCTTATGTTTGGCTATTTCACTTATGATTAAAGACTTGTAATAATGTGGCATTTATGTTGGTGCCAAAGCTTGGATTTACTTTTATTGTTTTGATGATGCTAGTAGTAACACCAAATTTTAAAGGTACCATCCGTTACGGATGGGGCAGATTTTGAAAGTGATCCTTTCCGCTTATTTTAAACGCCGTTTGGCAAAGTTTTGAAAAATCCAAGTTTTTAAACGACGGGTGTTACAATATAACACAACAAAATATATTCAAGGTCAAAGTTTAAAAATAAAGATTTTGAATATTCAAAGTATGACACTTTCAATGGGACGAAGGGAGTAATATACTTTGTAATAGTCTTTTCATAGTTTTTTTCCTACTGTTTTTCGCTTACATTTTTATATTAAGTTGGTAAATTTTTTATTAGATTTTGAATTTTTATTTTATATATCATTACTATTTGAACACACATATACATAACATATGCAAACACGGAACCTACTAGTTAAACAAAACTATTACAGTAGTTTTTCTTGAATCTATATATACTTCAAAATTAGGAGCTGCCTTATACACTCGTCCTCGACTCGTCCTCCGTGAAACACCATAGGGTTGGACTCATCCTTGGACTCGTCCTTGGTCACTCGTCCCCCATGGACGAGTAGTTTAAAGCTTTTTGATTTTTTTTTTAATTTGTGAGTATATATTAAAATAAATGGTGCGTCCAAGACTAGTCCTGATATAAGGTTGGTTTTAGGGGGATTAGTCCTTGGATGGTTTTTGCTGATGTGGCGGCGATTAGGACTAGTCCTCCTGAAGATGAGTCTTGGCATAAGGCTGCCCCTTACTAGTACAAGTAATTATCCCAAAACACACCTTACAGGCAGAGAACCTGATCAGATGCAGTATAGTTAAGTTATAAGTACAAGATCGTTCGCAGGGACGCGTTGTTTTACCTAATCTAGTAATATGTGTAATTCTAGCGGTTGGGGGTTGTCACGATTTCCTATTAAACTAATGAAAATAAAGAGAAAATAGAAGCCGTAACCGCTGTTCAGCGAGAGATTTAGTCTGAAAATAGTTTGAGAAATCATCTCAGATCCCATGACACGACCGGATATTACTCTACACATTTGCTCGACTGTTGGAAACTTAATCACGGCTCAGATTCTCGTTAGATTCACTTTGCCTAATTAGCTAGTGTTGTCCCTAGACTGACACTACCCCATAAACAAATTCTCGTTAGATTCATTGTTTAAGCATTAATGACCTAAAGTTCGTGTTACTAATTCATCTTTTAGTTACCCGGCTCTTAAGCCATGGCCAGATAGTAATTATCTCCGGTGACCACAATGCTCGTTTCCAAGTCAAAGGATCGCGTCTGACATTGTTAAGCTTCATCTTCTATTCATCCTAATTAATATGGTTATGGATCCTTCGGTTACAAGTGAATCACCTTTTACATCTAGTTATAGACCGACTAGTGTTTTTCATCTTTATGTATTAATCCTAGTGTATGATTATAGACCGATCATCAAAATTAAATCAATACATGCAGATATAGAACCGATAATAATATGAAGAACTAGTAAAACATGGATCTACGATAAACAGTAAAACACACTCCAACAGATCTAACAAATAAAGTAAAACAATAAGCGTCTACATGATCACATCGATCCAAACAAGTATTCAGCCTACCAGCCTGACATTATTAAAGGAATAACAAAGTCTGAAAAGATGAAAGACATTGTTTACCAACTGAAAGTAAAATAAAAGAGTAGATCTAAGTTGAGGATGAAGATCGGAAGGTGTTAGAAGCTCCAAAACCTTCTTGGAATCTACAAAGTCGACCTAGGGTTGAATATGGGCGGCTAGGGATGCTGAATCGGCTATCTCTTAGGGTTTTGAGGGTTACTTCGACTTAAATAGAGAATTAAGTCGGTTGTTGATCTGGGCTGCCCAGCGGCGCTGGAATGGGCTCCAGCAGCGCTGGACATGGGCCAGCGGCGCTGGCAAGGTGCCAACGGTGCTGGCAGCCTCTGCTGCTTCTCGCGTTGCTTCGTTCGGCTCCCGAATCACCTCCTTGGGTCTTGTAACTTCATAGGCCTTCATCTTGAGTCACTTGATGTCATTTACCCTCACTCGCATCTTCCGTGAACCTGCGTAAACATACGATTCATTAAGTATCGATAGTTTCGGAATATTGACTCATTTAAGACATAGAAATTAGGCCTTTCGATAGGGGTTTTTTATCACAAAATGGACGCTCATCAATTGTCATCACAAATTATACTCAAAGAAGGGATTTGTTTGGATTAAACGAACAACAACATGATAGACATGTTATGATTGTTTCTCCGAAGTTGTGTGTGTTACTTGGTAAATATGATAAGAGAGAACATTATTGGCAGTTTGAAGATAAACAGGAAAAACATACTAGTCATCTCGTGACGAAGGAGTGGACGACTATTTGGACGTGGATGTGGATGAACATGGTAGAATGCATACTTACCGCTACAATCCTCTCTCCAATTCTGAGGTAATTAAAATTACTATCATGACCAGCTTTGTGTAATTTAATATCTATTTTTATCGTTAATAGTCACTCAATCGTGTTTGATGATACTTTTGTAAGTCCCAAATACGAGTAGATGGTACTAGTTGAAGACACCTCTATGTCAATGGTGGGTTAACTTTGCAATACAAACACTAAACTGGAGATGACCAGTTGCAGTGATGGTATACCAGGTCTGGATAGTCTACTTATAAAGGTGACAGTATAAGTAAAGAACAATGCAATAAGTAAATACTTGTAAAGTAAATTGATGAGATGATATGTAATTTTCAAGTGTAATTTATTTATTAACTTTAAATAAATTACAAGGTTGTTGCGGAACCAAGATAATACAAAAGAGTAAATATTCTAACAACCTATGAACTAGAATCGATCTAATACTTGAAAATTCTCTTCAACAATCGAAACACTTAGAGAAGTGAAATGTTCCTTTTTGCGATTGAGAGAATATTGCACAAGTTCACCAAATATATTGCAGGTATGCAAAGTTATGTTTGTGAAGTGCAAAGACCTTTATTTATAGGCAAAGTTGACATCCCAACTTTGGCCGTACAAATATGGTTGAGAGCATTTAAGGAATAGCATTTAATTCCTTAAAATGCTAGATAAAGTTATACTTTATTCAACCTGCTTTATGTACTTTTGTACTTTATACATTAGATAAATCCTTTTATCCGTGTAAAGATACATAAAGCATAAAGGTCTTTTCCTAGTAATCAGTGTAAAACTTTGTAAGTGCTTTACACTGAAGCTCTCCAGTTTGTATCTGAGTAGAATGTCAACTAGGCTTCGCTGCCATTGTCATTCTCTATTTTCCACTTGTTGTCTTCGACTTCAACTGGAATGATTCTTCATCTGGTCAGATCTCAACTGGAGGAAGTCTTCAGTTGCGTTAACTGTACGTTGCAACTGGACTTCAATATATTTCTGGACAAATCATCTTAGTCTCCAGGTGCAACTGGAGACTGGCCAGTTTCCAGGTGAAACTGGTCCTAACAAATTCCCCCTAATTGTCCTGAAATATTGCTAAGTCTTTTTCTGTTCTTGTATCTGTACAAGTATGAACTGGAAAGACTTATTTGACTAAATCTATCTTAATTTTCCAAGGCATTTTTATAGATCAATAAATGCCTTGGGTTTTTCTTTTAAGTTTGTTAGATTCAATCTGTTATCTACCTTGTGGTTACAAACTGGTAACTTCATTTATACAAGGAAATGAAATTTATACAAGTTACAAGAATGTAAATTACAAAATACAAGATAATAACGGGAAGAAGAATTTAAACTGATGGCCCTTCACCAGTTCTTCTTCTTTTGGCAACAGATGAGATGGGTTGGTTGTCTTCAGGAGTCATACACAGTTTTTCTTCAATACTTTCTTTGAATTTGATAAGATTTTGAAGAATATGAATCCAACCCTTTTCAACTTTGGTCTTATGTTGCCTGGCCTCCAACAGTCTCAACATCTCCACATTCTCCGAATGGCCATAATTATGAATGCCAGGATTCTCAGTTTGGTGCATAGGTCCATTGAAGTATTGAACCGCAACAATGAAGTGTTGTGTTCCAGGCCTGATCGAGACTTTCACCTCAATGATCTTGCCTGGTTTATATCGACGCTGCAGCACTTCAGTAAGATATGCTCGTGCTTCAGTTTCATTGGTTAGTTTGATCTGGCCAGTGCTCAGTTTTTGTACTACAGCTCGAATATCTTCAGTTGTTGGCTCATTTGTGTCTACCAAAGTCCTTAAGTTTGCATCTTTTGGCAGTTGCTTCAAGTTGCCCTTGGACTTGGGTGGATTCAATACTCGCCTGACCACTTTCTTGACATTCTCCATTCTCTTTTGTATACTATCAGCTCTAATTTCTCTAGCTTTCTCCACTGTTATATTGAGATTCTTAGCATCATAATCAGCTTCTTCATCAGGATAATACTTGTCTAGTTCGATGTCAAGCATTTCTTTGAGCATCCCAACTATTCTTGCATCATTCTTAACTTTCAAGTATTGAATCAAGTGGAATGCTCAACAGGTTAGCATCACTTGCATCAAGGAACTTCATTCTCTCCATTTGTTGCCTGGCCTCGACTTGGTTAGCTTGCTTTTGTTTCTTTCTTTCTTTAATGCTCATACCAATTCTTGCCAATTGCTTGCTGAGGCTTTCAGGCATTGGAGGAAGCTGATCAACATTGCCAGTTTCAAGCAAAGAGGTAACAGTGGCCGGCTGGGCAGATTCATCAGTTGCAATTGCCTTGCCCTTATCAGTATTCCCCCTATCACCACTATCTTCAAACTTTTCAATCACTTGCTGACTAGCATCAGTACTAGCAGCATCAACCAATTGCCTTTGTTCAGTAGTGGCATCAGTACCAACTACTTGCCTTTCAACGAGATTTATTGAACCTGCACCTGGAAATCTTGGTGCAAGGACAGTTCTTTCCCCCCTGGCAGCATCTAGACCTGCCCTAACAGCTTCCCAATCTGTAGTGTTGTGGGGCAGACGATCTAGAGGCTGCCATGATTGCATCTCCTTGCATTCTCTAAGGACAGTGCACATGATCCTGAAAGACCTCCATAAGTGATTAGTCTCCTGGGACTGAGTAAGAATATTTGCAGCAACAATTGTCTGACCAGTCCTCAGTTCTTCCAAAGTCTTGGAGTCTTCAGCAATACCACTGACCACTTTTTCTTTCACCTCTTCATCTTTTTTCTTCAACTGCTCAACTTCAGTTGCCAGTTTATCAATAGATTGTGAGTGAGTGCACACACTTGCATTCAGAGTATCAATAGCACCCCTCAACTGGTTGATCTCAAGAGTTAGTGGGGCCAGATCAACCTGAGGAGAAAGTAGCTTGGTAATCTCAGATATTACCTTTCTAACCAGTTCATCTTCTCTGACAGCCAAGGTGTCATCAATCTTCTGGCCAACTGAAGTGGCCACCTGTTGCCCAATTTCTTCCACATTAAGGCCAGGTCTATTAAACAAATCCTTAACCTGCCTTTCTATCTCTTTCAAATCAACCTCTGAAGATCTAACAGTTCTATCCAGCAGGTTTGAGATAGATGTGGAAACTTTTGTTTGAGTGAGGTCAAAAGCTTCTTTTAATGAAGCAGACAAAGTGTTGCAGCTTCTGACCAACTCATTCAACTTGTCGAATACCAAGTCCTCACTTGCAGCAAACTTATTAATTCCCAAATCAACAACCCTTTGATTTGTAAGTGAGTCTTTGTTGAATTTGGATAAGGACTTGGTATTTTTGTCAATTGCCTTTTGAATATTCTCTACCCTGGTGAGAAGGTCTTGAATATCGGCTTGAATAAAGGCAAACTGACTGTCCAGTGACGGAGGAGAAGGTGTCACTGGACCAGCAACAGGTGCAATGGGAGCAACTGGAGGAAAAGAAAAGAGTTCCTCATTAGTTGGCTCCACATTAGTAACAGAAAAAGGATCAGGTGTTGAAGAAGAAGGGAGATCAATGTGTTGGTCATGCTGAGAATGCTCAGGTGTGACCAACGGCGGCGGTTGAGCGGTGTGTCTATTTCTAGACACAAAGAGTGATGAAATAAGTGATGGTGTAGGTTGAGATGGTATTTGAGTAAGCGTATCTGGAGAAGTTGAAACTGTATGATCTGAGGGCAGATCAAGAGATGAAGGGGGTTGATCTTGTACAGAAGAATCAACTATCTCTTGATCAGAAGGAGTCCCTTCAGAGTCCGAAGACTCTAACTGGAATACATCATCAATCATGCCCAGATTCATGAAAGATAGAGATGGCTGACCAGATTGGTCAGTCTCCAGATGACCTTCTCCAGTTTCCTGTTGGGAGGAAACTGGATGACTGGCAGGGTTTCTAATGTCAGTGGCATGGGCTGACTTTTTCCTAAGACGAGCTCTTTTTGCCTTTGGAGCACCCTGCAGACCTGTTTGGAGGTCTACAGTGACAGTTGGAGGAACTGACCGACTGGAGCTGGAGGGGTTGGACTGTTGTTCAGGCCCAACAACAGTCATTTATCCAGCAGACGAACTAGTGGGTCCCTCATTGTTTTGAGGCCCGCCCAGTTGTCTTTCTGACTCACCTGGTAATGGTGCATCAGTTTTAGCGAATGTCAGTCGCATTCTTTCTGGAATCTCAACCTCTCCAGCTTCAGATACTAGAGAGTCGAGATTCCTCAGCAAATCTGGGACAGTGAATGGTGAAGTAGTATTTTTATATTCTTCACTTCCCAAGATAAGCTGAGAACAGAGAGAGAGATACCCGGAGAAGGGGATGCAAAGACCCCTGGTGCCCTTCAGTTTCTGCACCAAACTTCTGAATAAGATGTCAGCAAAGTCAACTCTCAATCCGTTCCACAAGCAGTATGCCATTTCTGCTTGCGAGGAGTTAATCTGGTCCAATCCACCAGAACTCCCACCCATACTCTCAACAAGATGTATGAAAAAGTACCTCCAGGAGGGAGTGAGGCCTTTCATCGTCATGGCTCCTTTTGTTTTTAGGACGCCATTTTTCGTACACTCAGTGTGACCCATTTCAAGGAGTGCTTGACGGAAATTTACATTTTGAGGGAGTACTACAAAAGACTCTCCAGGTCTCAAGTAGTTAAGGTGAAGGGCATCCCTCAATGTATCTGCAGTCAAGGTACACTGAATTGTCCCACTTTTTAATGTGAAAGTGATGGAGGAACAATCTGCAGATAACGAAGCAGTGTACCAAAACTCACACAAGTAGTCGTGAAACATCTTGCGTGGGTTTAGAAGAAAAGAAGGTCCGATTGGAGAATCCTTTAAAAATCTTTGGATTCTCCCAATGAGGGTATCGGACCCCTGAGTTCCTTGCAAACTCGCCATCGGATTGTTTGGATTTAGTTTGATGAGCGAAGTGTTGCCAGGAGCACCAGATGCCTGTTTGACAACTGGTGAGGGAACATAAGGGTCAGAAAGGAGATTTACATCTCTTGATCGAGAAGATTTAGGTGCCATTGAAAATGAAAGTGAATATTTAGGAATTAGGGTTCTTGATTTATTGAGAAGAGAGAGAAATGAAGCAATTTTGATGATTGGAAGTAAATGAGAGAATGTGAAGAGAAGTAAATTGTGATCGGTGTAAATGTGGGGGTATTTATAAGGGTAACTGAAATCCCAATATAAACACGAAAATATTATTTTAATCCCCAAAATTTTATAAAACAAAAGATATTTTGATTTATGAAAAATTTGAATTTCAAAGATATTTAACACCATCAAGTCAGCAATAAATGCTACGCCGGCTGGTGTTCCCACGCGCCCACTTTCTTTTTACAATTCCCATAAAAGTACATCTTACACGTCATATGACAGTTGCAAGTAGGAAAAACACTTGAGTGTCATCACGTGTCACAAATATTGACCAAGTATTACTAACGTTATGAAATCTGGTTGACCACCAGTTTTAAGACAAGACTGAACATGTACACTGGAGGATTCGTCCAGTGCCAGTTCCCAACTGGAGAGTTCTACAGTTGTCATTTTTCAAACAAAAAGAATTTTAGTCAGAAAAATATTTTTGAGTCTTTCCCCCCAAAATGATGATCCAGAAATCAATTAATGCCAGGATAGTATCACAAAGGCGTTCGATAGCCTGGCGAGCAAAGATTATCTGGACCTCCTCAACTGGAGAACTACATCAGTGTCACTGACGCGTTCATAACGAATTCTCCAGTTTTAAGGATTTAACATTCCCAGTTCGCTGATGAGATGTTTAAAAGTTTTCTCATCTAGAGGTTTTGTAAAAACATCAGCTAACTGTTTGTCAGTGGGGATGAAATGAATTTCAATGTCTCCTTTCATAACATGATCACGAATGAAGTGATACCTGATATCAATATGCTTTGTCTTTGAGTGCATCACTGGGTTGTGAGATATAGCAATTGCACTGGTGTTGTCACAAAAGATTGGGGTCCTTGTATACTTTTGACCATAATCTAGTAACTGGTTCTTGATCTAGAGAATCTGGGCACAACAACTGGCCGCATAAATGTACTCTGCCTCAGCAGTGGACATAGAGACTGAAGTCTGCTTCTTGCTGGTCTAACTCACCAGTTTTCCTCCAAGGAAATGACAACCACCAGTTGTGGATTTTCTATCTATCTTACAACCTGCATGATCTGAATCTGAATAACCCATTAGATCTAACCCTGAGCCTTTGGGATACCAAAGACCAATGCTAGGACACCCTTTCAGGTATCTGAAGATACGCTTAACAGCATGCAAATGTGATTCTTTTGGGTTAGCCTGAAATCTGGCACATAGACATGTTGCAAACATTATATCTGGTCGACTGGCAGTTAAATACATCAGTGAACCAACCATACCTCGATATTCAGTTGTGTTCACCTGTTTGCCAGTTGGGTCAGAGTCCAAATTTAATGGTGCTGCAATTGGTGTGTTTTTCGATGGGATTGAATCATATTTGTATTTTCTTAACAAATCTCTGACATATTTCTCTTGGTTTATGAAAATTCCATTTTCAATTTGCTTAATCTGAAGACCCAAGAAAAATGTTAATTCACCCATTAAACTCATTTCATACTCAGATGACATGATTTTAGAAAACTTTTTACACATTGCATCATTAGTTGAACCAAAAATAATGTCATCAACATAAATTTGTACCAATAAGATATTACCTTTTTCTTTTAAGATAAACAAGGTATTATCTATTGCACCTCTTTGAAAGCCATTTTTTAGAAAATGTTTAGTTAAAGTATCATACCAGGCTCTTGGGGCTTGTCTTAGACCATACAAAGCTTTGTTCAGTCTATATACCCAATGAGGATGCTTCTCATTGATGAAGCCTGGAGTTTGCTTGACATATACTTCTTCTTCCAAAGTTCCATTAAGGAACGCACTTTTGACATCCATCTGGAAGACTTTGAACTGCAGATGGGCTGCATAAGCCAAGAAAATTCTTATGGCTTCAAGTCTTGCAACTGGAGCAAAAGTCTCATCAAAATCAACGCCCTCTGCTTGACAATAACATTTGGCAACTAATCTGGCCTTGTTTCTTACAACATTGCCATCTTCATCCATCTTGTTTCGATAGACCCATCGTGTACCAATAGGTTCTTTCTTTAACCCTGGTGGACAAGGAACAAGTTCCCAAACATTATTCCTTTCGAACTGGATGAGCTCTTCTTGCATAGCTTCCACCCAGCTTGGGTCTGCCATAGCCTCGTCAATCTTTTTCGGTTCAATTAGTGATAAAAAGGTGACGTTCAAGCATTGTTCACTTGTGGCTCTTCTAGTCTGAACCCCACTAGTTGGATCTCCAACAATCTGATCAATTGGATGTGCTCGAGTCCATCTAGTGTATTGACTAGGCTGGTGAACAACCATATCAGTGCAAGATACCAGATGATCCTCTTCAGTTGTAGCAACTGGAGGAGGATCAGTCCAAACTACTTCTGTATCCTCATCAGAATCTATGAGGTCACGATTGGCATCGTGAAATTCTTCAGTTGAAGGCATTTCTTGAAGAACTGGAGAAGTTGGAGTTTGAACTGGTGCTGATATGGGAGTGACACGTACATCAGATCCAATCACCAGTTTCTGTGGTAAGTTGAAACTGATGGAGGGATAAAATGGAGTGTCACTGGTGGATTTCTTCTTCTTCTTGACAGGTTCCAGTTGAGAGTAACTGGAAACTTCTTCAGGTGAAACAACTGACTGATGAACTTGGTCAGTTTCACCGAAATTTATTGGAACGACTGGAGATAAATCAAGACTTGGTCTTTTATTGATTGCTTCAACAGATTCATCGAATGTGACATGAATTGACTCATGGACCTTTTGGAGTCTATAGTTATAAACTCTGTAGGCCTTTCTAATATCTGAATACCCCAAAAAGGCACCTTCATCAGCTTTGGCATCGAATTTGCCTAACTGACTGGAATCATTTAGAATATAAACTGGACAACCAAAAACATGGAAATATCCAATGTTTGGTTTTCGATTCCTAAGGGCTTCATAGGCAGTCTTCTTATGTCTTTTCACATAAACTGACCGGTTTTGGGTGTGGCAAGCAGTTGCCACTGCTTCTGCCCAAAAACTGGTAGGAAGACCAGATTCAGATAGCATACTCCTTGCAACTTCAATCAGTGTACGATTCTTTCTTTCAACTATACCATTTTCCTCTTGAGAGTGAGCTGAAGAGAAGTTCTGAGAGACGTCAGTGTCATTGCAAAATGATTCAAGTACTTTGTTTTGAAATTCTGTACCATTATCACTTCTCAACTGACACACTTTGTGAGTATATTTGAGTTCAATTTTCTTGATAAGAGAGATGATTTCAGCAGGTGCATCACCTTTTGATCTATACCACCCAACAGTATCTGGTGTATTCATCAACAACAACTAGAGTATATCTTTTTCCAGCTCTAGTTTGAACATTCACTGGACCAAAAAGATCCATATGAAGCATGTGAAGAGGTTCAGTGATGCTAAAGTTTTGCCTAGTTTTGAAACTGGCTCTTTTCTGCTTGCCCATCTCACACCCTGGACATGGCTTATCCTTTTTAAAGGAAACTGTAGGTATCCCATCTGCCAGTTGTTTGCGAGACAACTTATTTATATTTTTAAAATTGAGATGAGATAACCTTTTGTGCCACAGCCAGTTGGTGTCCTCACCAGCCTTGGTATAGAAGCACTGCTCTTTTGGAGCTGGTTCCATATCCATGACATACACATTTCCTTTCCTTGGTGCAATCATCACCACTTTCCAATCCTTGTTAAATATGGTGCCTTGAGCAATATCGAACAATACCTTGTATCCATCATCACAAAGTTGACTGACACTTATCAGGTTATATTTCAAACCATTAACAAATGCAACTTTAGTGAACTGGACTTGTCTACTATTGATTACACCATATCCTTCAGTCTTTCCATTTTGATCATTACCAAACGTCATTGCCGGTCCATCTTGGACAGTGAACTCTTCCAGCAGGGGCTTGCATCCGGTCATTGTCCGTCCAGCAGCGCTGTCCAGATACCAGGTGTTCTTTTTACGATCGCCCTTCTTCAAAATGATGTCCACCCATCTTCCAGAGATGACAACTTCTTTGGCTACATGCTTCCGTTCATCTTCCAGGGCCATAAAACACACATCCCTTATCTCTTCATCACCATATGATGAGTCATCAGAGAATTCCCATTTTTCTTCAGTCTTTGCCATCATGCATTTGTTCTGTTCTTTTTCAAATGACAAGAGGGCAATCTGGGCCTTGAGCTTCTTGTATTTAGCTTTGTAGCCATCATCAGACCTCTTAAGAATAGGAGCAGGGGAACCAGTTTGGTTGTTCATCTGACTAGATCTGCAATCCTTCACAAAGTGACCTTTCTTACCACACTTATAGCAGGTAAGATTGGTTTTATCCAGAGAGTTGGAGCTGGAAGCATTGTTTGGGCCATTAAATCTATTAGATTTATGCTTAAACCTGTTGAAGGTTTTAGCAATCATGGCAAGCAGATCATCATCGTTAGTTTCATCACAACCATCACTGATTTCAGTGGTCAGACCAGAATTTAAGAAACTGTTTATCATCTCCTTCATAGAGTGTGGCTGGACACTCTCAGTAGATATTAAAGCAGCACAAGGTTTCTCAGTTATACTAGAAACCTTTGAACTCTGGGCATGGTTCATGGAATCCTGCTCAGCCAAAAGTCTTGCAGCATTATTATCTTCAGTGAATCTGAAGGCTCCATAGAGCGATGCAAGAGTGTGGTTGTGCAGGGTTTTACCTTGTCTCAAGACAAGAACCATATTTTCCCATTTTGATGGAAGAATATCACAGAATTTTTCAAGAAGGATATCTTTATCCTTGTTAACACCCAACCCCCTTAACTAATTAATAAGGCTAGTAAACCTGGTGTAAGTACCAGTTAAACTTTCGTTGGGAATTGCAAAGAAGGTTTCATACTTCTTGTTCAGGGCAACCTTCCTGGTGACAATAGTGTCATCACCTCCCTCAAACTGAATGATTAATTCATCCCACATTGCCTTTGCACTTGGGAACAACACAAGTGTTGGAATAAAATCTTCAGGGACAGCTCCAAGGATCATGTTTTTCAGTTTGGTGTCCAAGTCCACCAATCTGCGATCCTCATCAGACCAATGGTCTTCGAGCTTTTCTCTGGTGCCTCTTCTTCCAGTTGGATCTAGAAGAGGACTTACCCCTAGAGACATGGGTATATATGGTCCATCCTTAAGGATTTTCAACATATACCTCTCTATCCCTCCAAAATGCAAGAGCATTCTGGCCTTCCACGTACCAAAGGTCTCACTGTTTCCATCAAATTTTGGAACAGGAGTGTTGGAATAATGTACGTGGACATGGTTAGGGGCGTTTGGAGGAGGAGGGTTGTTATTAACATTTTGATTTATGTTTTGATTATGTGGTGTGTCAGGTGGAGTATTATTGAAGTTAATATTTTCAACATTTGGACCAGAACCATCCCCACCTTCAACGTTGGCCATCTAAGCAGATCTAGGCAAGTATATTAGCCTTCTGCTCTGATACCACTTGTAAGTCCCAAATACGAGTAGATGGTACTAGTTGAAGACACCTCTATGTCAATGGTGGGTTAACTTTGCAATACAAACACTAAACTGGAGATGACCAGTTGCAGTGATGGTATACCAGGTCTGGATAGTCTACTTATAAAGGTGACAGTATAAGTAAAGAACAATGCAATAAGTAAATACTTGTAAAGTAAATTGATGAGATGATATGTAATTTTCAAGTGTAATTTATTTATTAACTTTAAATAAATTACAAGGTTGTTGCGGAACCAAGATAATACAAAAGAGTAAATATCCTAACAACCTATGAACTACAATCGATCTAATACTTGGAAATTCTCTTCAACAATCGAAACACTTAGAGAAGTGAAATGTTCCTTTTTGCGATTGAGAGAATATTGCACAAGTTCACCAAATATATTGCAGGTATGCAAAGTTATGTTTGTGAAGTGCAAAGACCTTTATTTATAGGCAAAGTTGACATTGGGATGTCAACTTTGGCCGTACAAATATGGTTGAGAGCATTTAAGGAATAGCATTTAATTCCTTAAAATGCTAGATAAAGTTATACTTTATCCAACCTGCTTTATGTACTTTTGTACTTTATACATTAGATAAATTCTTTTATCCGTGTAAAGATACATAAAGCATAAAGGTCTTTTCCTAGTAATCAGTGTAAAGCTTTGTAAGTGCTTTACACTGAAGCTCTCCAGTTTGTATCTGAGTAGAATGTCAACTGGGCTTCGCTGCCATTGTCATTCTCTATTTTCCACTTGTTGTCTTCGACTTCAACTGGAATGATTCTTCATCTGGTCAGATCTCAACTAAATATTCCAACGTAAACGTACGAGTAATCAAATTGCACGATTCCGTCTAAGAAGAAAATTAAAATAGACGGTTGAATAACATTAAGATTAAATTTTAAAATATATATAGTACTATAAAAGATAATCTATTTAACTACCACTAGTATCATATATATGTCGCATCTTTCGATAAGTAAATGTTGGAAATCCAAAGTTTTTATTGATGTGGTAAAACCAGATCTTCACCGTAAATATTCCAACGTAAACGTACGAAGTAATCAAATTGCACGATTCCGTCTAAGAAGAAAATTAAAATAGACGGTTGAATAACATTAAGATTAAATTTTAAAATATATATAGTACTATAAAAGATAATCTATTTAACTACCACTAGTATCATATATATGTAGCATCTTTCGATAAGTAAATGTTGGAAATCCAAAGTTTTTATTGATGTGGTAAAACCAGATCTTCACCGTAAATATTCCAACGTAAACGTACGAAGTAATCAAATTGCACGATTCCGTCTAAGAAGAAAATTAAAATAGACGGTTGAATAACATTAAGATTAAATTTTAAAATATATATAGTACTATAAAAGATAATCATTTAACTACCACTAGTATAAAATTCATGGTCGGCTCTTTCGATAAGTAAATGTTGGAAATCCAAAGTTTTTATTGATGTGGTAAAACCAGATCTTCACCGTAAATATTCCAACGTAAACGTACGAAGTAATCAAATTGCACCATTCCATCTGAGGGGAAAATTAAAATAGACGGTTGAATAACATTAAGATTAAATTTTATAATATATATATAGTACTGTAAAAGACAATCTATTTAACTAACCACTAGTATCATATATATGTAGCATCTTTCGATAAGTAAATGTTGGAAATCCAAAGTTTTTATTGATGTGGTAAAACCAGATCTTCACCGTAAATATTCCAACGTAAACGTACGAAGTAATCAAATTGCACGATTCCGTCTAAGAAGAAAATTAAAATAGACGGTTGAATAACATTAAGATTAAATTTTAAAATATATATAGTACTATAAAAGATAATCTATTTAACTACCACTAGTATCATATATATGTAGCATCTTTCGATAAGTAAATGTTGGAAATCCAAAGTTTTTATTGATGTGGTAAAACCAGATCTTCACCGTAAATATTCCAACGTAAACGTACGAAGTAATCAAATTGCACCATTCCATCTGAGGGGAAAATTAAAATAGACGGTTGAATAACATTAAGATTAAATTTTATAATATATATATAGTACTGTAAAAGATAATCTATTTAACTAACCACTAGTATCATATATATGTAGCATATTTCAATCAAACAAATGTTGGAATATAACATGATTCAATTCGTAATAAACACGTACCGGGGAATCCAGATCGTCCTGTGGAACCTGTAACAGCATAAAGCATGATTGCTATTGATTTCGGGTTCCCATAACAAGATGATTGATTTAGAATGGAATGATGAATTCTGAATTTATGAATTCAATAGAGGATTAAGGACGAATTGGGGTGTTTAGGGAGGCTGTGATTATGTGTGTGATTAACCTGAAATTAGGTTAATTACTCTCCATTTATATAAGGAGCATATTTTCACATTTAGTCCCTCTGGTGTTTAATTCGTGCCTCATTAGTCCTCTTAAGTCCAATCACCTAATGGGAAACCCTATAATACGTCTTTAAGAGTAAATACGTCCATCGAATATTTACTAGACATAGGGATTTCAGTTATCGTCAATTATCATATCAGGAAGGATAGATGATCAGTAACGGTCACACTAACGTGGTTCCAACATTCTCCCACTTGACCAAGCGATCATTTATCTATGAGCATTTAATAAGTCCGGCCGGGATAATACTCATTTTTGTTTTAAACCGAAATCATAGCCAATAAGTACAGTCGTAGAGAAGAACATCAACTCAGGACCCCCACTAGTCAAACTATGACTCAAATTTAAAACTAATAAGCAATGATCAATTGACTAAGACAAATTTTGTTATATAACGTCTTTACACTATTATGAGCTCAAAGTGTAACTAATAGACAAACAAAATCTGAATAAGGAGGAAAATTTTCATTAACATAATAATAATAATGACCAACAAGTACAACATGCTATCATAATAGGTCCTTTAGTAAGCCTCATCTTCGATACGTATCCTACGAAGATTTTTAGGAGGAAGACCTTTGGTCATTGGATCCAGTAGCATCTTATGTGTACTTATGTACTCAATACAAAGAACATTTTCCTCAATCTGTTTACATACAAACAGAAACTTTGTATCAAGATACATCTCAGCGCCAGTTGAACTGTTACTGTTCAAGCAAGTTACGGTAGCTGAGTTATCACAGTAAAGCTTCAATGGTCTATAAATAAAGTTGACGATTTTCGAGTCCACTGACTAAGTTCTTTAACAACATCCCATGTCATGAAATTATGAACGTTCAGACATCATGGTAGACGTTGCAGTCAGTTTCTACTTATGACTCCGTCAAAAGATAGGTTTGCCAACTAACCATAAATATATACATTCAGAAGTAGATTTCTTATTGGAATTAAAACATCCTACTACTTCTAAGTTGTCACCTCTTCTATAAGTTAATGTGTAGTCTTTGGTCCTTAGCAGATATCGTAAAACCTTTTAGCCGCTTTCCAGTGTGCTAATTCGGGATTAGATAAGTAACTCCCAAGCATACCGGCGATATAAGCGATATCTAGATGAGTACAGACCTGAGCGTACATAATGCTCCCAACTACTTATAAGTAAAGTATCATCCTCATTTGCTCCTATTTTATCTCAATGATTGGACTTTGGAAACAATCACATACGTCTCCTTTTACTACTAGAGTTATAGTGGGTGTGTAGTGCTGCATGTTATGGCGTTCTAAGATGTGTTCAATATAAGTCTTTTGAGAAAGAACCAGAACATCATTACGCCTATCTCGATGTATTTCGATACCTATAACATAAGAGGCATCACGGAGATCTTTTATGTCGACATTCTGCGAAAAAGTAAACGCTTCGACTCATGCAACATATCCAAGTTGTTACTTGCAAGAATATCATCCATGTGCAAAACAAGGATTGTAAATTTACTCCCACTGATCTTGAGATAGGTGCAAAGATCCACTTGATTCTTTAGAAAGTCTTGTCCTTTTATGACTTTATTAAACTTAAGGTACCATTTTAAGTGATGCTTGCTTCAACCCGTATATGGACTTATTCAACTTGCAGACCATGTGCCATTTACCTTCTGGAATTATAGGTTCACATGTATACGTCTTATTACAAGTTTCCATTCAGGAAAGTGGTTTTGACATCAATCTGATGTAACTCTAAATCATAATGAGCTACTAATGTCATGACAATCCTTAAGGAATCTTTATGAGACAGGAGATAAAGTCTCTTGATAATCGATTCCTTCCTTTTGAGTAAAACCCTTTCGCAACTAGTTATGGCCTTATAGCATTTGACGTTTCCTTTCGGGTCTAATTTGGTTTTGAAGATCCATTTACAACTTATAGGTTTGGATTCTTCAAGAAATTCAACCAAGTCCCAAACGTCATTATGCTATATGGAATTGAGCTTTCAAATTACAGCTTCATTCCACTATGTGGCCTGATCGCTAATAATGGCTTCTTAATAAGAGGTAGGATCAGTAAGCTTTCCAATGTCCTCAACTTCAGTTAAATAAGTTATGAAATCATCAAAAGTTATGGCCTTGCGTGACCTAGATGATCTCCTGAGTTGATTTTCAGGTTGAGTAAGGAAGATGCTTTAGCATTAATAGCATTAATAGTAAGATGCTTTGCTTTAGCATTATTTAATAAGATGCTTTATCATTAGTAGTATCATAATTAGGAGGATTAGGATTCTGATTTGGAGAAGGTGAATCAGTGATTTTAGGAGCAGCGTTGAGTACAAGAGGAGTTATCGGAGGAGTAAACAGCGTTGAGTACAAGAGGAGTTATCGGAGGAGTAATAATAACCGACGAGTGGTTCCCCCCGCTTCTTGTACTTATAGCAAATCTTAAGTTATGATTTGTCGTGCTCCCACTGATCTCTTAGTCTTCGAGAAACGTGGCATGATGCGTGTCAATAATGCTAGTAGTTTAGAAAAGACAGTAAAACTAATAACCGATAAAGAAACATGTAAGGGATTTAGGATCCAGTTTCTTAAAGTTAGGGTTACAGACTTATGCTTCGGCATGACAGCCTCATACTTTCATATATTTTAGACTCAGATTCCTTTCTGTCCAGGACTCTTAGGGACAGATTCTAATGGAACTTTTATTGAGTATATGAAAAGCTGTTTTAAGGCCTTAGTCCAAAGGAAAGTTGGTAAGTTTGTGTTGAAAAGGCATACTCTTCACCATGTTCATTAAGGTTCTATTTCTCCTTTTAGCAACATAACATTTTGTTGAGGAGAACCTGACATGGTGTATTGGTTACTTATGTCTTGTTCCTTTCAAAAGTTATGGAAAAAGACCATGAGCTTCACCAATATCAGTATGTCTACCATAATACTTACCTTCTTTATCTGATCTTGTTCCTTTCAAAAGTTATGGAAAAAGACCATGAGCTTCACCAATATCAGTATGTCTACCATAATACTTACCTTCTTTATCTGATCTCACAACTTTTATTTTTTTACGATCAAGTTTGTTTTAAACCAAAGGTTTAAGATCAATAAAAGTCTCTAAGGGTTCAGATTAGATTTAGGTGCATATAACGTGAATAATCGTTAATGAATGTAATAAATGATGCATGTCCTGAAATGAATGCGGGATAGGGGCCACTTAACGTCAGAGTGAATTATTTCCAACAAGTTGGAACTTTTAGTAGCTCCTTTCTTATTCCCTTTAGCCATCTCACCTTAGAGGCAGTAAATACATGTTTCAAAATCACCAAAGTCAAGAGAATGTAATATTTCATCCTTTATGAGTCGTATCACGCGAACTCGTGATATGTGGCTAAGATATTTATGCCACATTATGGAGGAATTCTCTAATTATTTAGGTGATATTGTCTTTGTTTTAGTTATGTCATCAATATCAGGAGACAACAAAGACTGTGAGAAATTATGATCTAGTTCTAACTTATACAACATTCCATTCAAGAAACTAGGACCACGTAATGCATTATTATGAGTAATGGCAATCTCGTCATAACCATGAATTATTACATAACCTTCAAGGTCTTAGACTAAAAAAAACAGATACAAGGTTTCGAGAAATTCTCGATACACATAAGGTATCTACTAGTCTAATACACTTTCCATTGTTTATATGTAAATCATAAGTCTCCATGGTTTCGACATATAAGAGATCAACCCTTCCAACTCTAGGCTTTCTCTGGTCATTTGATAGTTTCTAGATTGCATGGAATCCTTGTATAAAACTAGAATCACTCACACATGTATTGATAAGTACATCAAACATAAAAGAATCAAATATTACAAAATTAAGTTACCTTTCTTAGCTAGCTACTCCTTGATTTTAGGGCAATCTAGGCACAATCATAATTTGCAGTTAGGATTGCTTGTCAAGGACTTAATGCTAGAGGTAGTAGCACCATGATTAGCCTTTGAACTTTATTTGCAGTTTTTTATTACTGTTTTTATCTTTCCTCTTAATGAAATTAGCAGTGGTACTAAGATGAACAACTTAAGGTTGGCCCAACTTAAGGCGACCATTTTCTTGCACACACATTGCTATTAGTTCACTCATCAACCATTTATCCTTCACAGCGCTAAAATTAATTTTGAAGGAGTCGAAATGAGCAAGCAATGAGGTCATTAAAATGCAAAAGAAAATTGTCATAGACTTCCATTTTTTTGGACTCTTAAGCTTATGAGTCATGTCAGTCATTTACATTATGTGTTCACAAGCACTGCTATTTCCTTTGTATTTAAGCTACTTGCAAACGCCTTATACATTCCCTCGGAAACTATGATTGATGAAGTTTCTGACCATCATTATTGACAAGTGATTCGCCCTATCCCACTTTATTAAAAATTCGCTTTCTGAGCTGCGGAAGAGTTAGCAGTAAAGCAGTGGGTTCATTATGGTGAATGACATAGTCAAGGTCTATCATCTACAGAATTAGAGGTAATTAATCCTTTCATAAAGCAAAGTTTGCATCAGTAAGTGGCTCAATGCCTAAGTTAGGTACTTCAGTGGAAATAAGGAGGATATTAATTTATGATACAAGCAATAGAAGATTATAATAGTAATGCCTAAAATAAGTAGGCTTAATAGTAATGAAATTATAGTGACATGATTAGCTATATAAGGCAAACTAAGTAATGTCTATAAAAGTAAGGGAACTAAAGTAATGCCTAAAACTAACTAAGGGCTAATAATAATGTTCCTTATAGCAACATAATTAGATTTCAAAAGGTAATGAGACTAAGACCATTATACTAATGAAGCTAGTGATAAGTAAGCCTATTGTAAACACCAAAACAATAAGCTAAAGTAAGGCTCTACTTAGATGTTACATCACCTTTGGGCAGAAGTAACTAAGATCTAAGCAAACATGAGCATTAGGTCATGCAATACAACGCTTATCTTTTGACCTTTGGGCACAAAATTAAGAATCGTGTATTTTAGGCATGAAAAGAATCCCTTTGCTACACAAAACATATTAAATCACCTTTGGGCAGAATTAATATACTAAGTGTTAATTATGCAAAAGAGAAAAGAGCGCAACATGAGAATCACATTTGACCTTTGGGCGCAAATGATGAAACCATGTACATTAGTGCGAAGCCCCCACACATTACGGGGGTCCGGGGGCAGCGCCCCTGGAAAGCGGGGTCCAAGGGGCAGCAGCCCCTGGCGGGGTCCAAGGGGCAGAGCCCCTGGCTGGGGTCGTTTTTTTCCATTTAAACTTTAAGGTAAAACATAAGCACGAACTTGATAATCAACTAAGTTAATCAGTAATCCATGAAAAATAAGCACAGTACGAAGACAGTTAAGTTCGTAATAAGGATTAACTTCGTAAGTAGTGATTAACTTCGTAAGTAGTAATTAACTTCATAATAAAAGTAACTTCGTAAGTAGTTAACTATCTTCGTAAGTAACTTACGAAGATAGCTTACGAACATAAGCAACGAAGATAGCTTACGAACATAAGCAACGAAGATAGCTTACGAACATAAGCAACGAAGATAGCTTACGAACATAAGCAACGAAGATAGCTTACGAACATAAGCAACGAAGATAGCTTACGAACATAAGCAACGAAGATAGCTTACGAAAATAAGGTAAGTTCGTGAGGAAGTAAGTGCGAAGATGAGCAGAAGTTTCGTACACAGTTAAGCCTTACGAACTTAGTAATTCCTTACGAACTTAGAGTTCAAACGAATTTAGAGTTCAAACGAATTTAGAGTTCAAACGAAGTTTAAGTTCGTAAGAAGCATACGAACTTAAGCTTCTGCATTTTTTTAGTTCGCGAATTAGGGTACGAAAACGAATCAAATCAAGGGATAAATTCGTAACGAGTCTCTGATACCACATGTTGGAATATAACATGATTCAATTCGTAATAAACACGTACCGGGGAATCCAGATCGTCCTGTGGAACCTGTAACAGCATAAAGCATGATTGCTATTGATTTCGGGTTCCCATAACAAGATGATTGATTTAGAATGGAATGATGAATTCTGAATTTATGAATTCAATAGAGGATTAAGGACGAATTGGGGTGTTTAGGGAGGCTGTGATTATGTGTGTGATTAACCTGAAATTAGGTTAATTACTCTCCATTTATATAAGGAGCATATTTTCACATTTAGTCCCTCTGGTGTTTAATTCGTGCCTCATTAGTCCTCTTAAGTCCAATCACCTAATGGGAAACCCTATAATACGTCTTTAAGAGTAAATACGTCCATCGAATATTTACTAGACATAGGGATTTCAGTTATCGTCAATTATCATATCAGGAAGGATAGATGATCAGTGACGGTCACACTAACGTGGTTCCAACAACAAATTCAATGAAAATATCATCAAACACGATTGAGAGACTAATAAAAAACGGATATTAAATTACACAAAGATGGTCATGATAGTAAATTTAATTACCTCAAAATTGGAGAGAGGATTGTAGCGATAATTTTGCATTCTACCATGTTCATCCACGTCCAAATAATCTTCCACTCATTCATCACGAGATAACTCGTATACTTTTTCCTTTCTATCTTCAAACTGACAATGTAATTCTCTATTATCAATATTCATTAGGTAACATACACAACTTGGAGAAACAATCATAACAAGTCTATCATGTTGTTATTCGTTAAAACCAAATAAATCCCCTCTTTGAGGACAATATGTGATGACAATTGATGATGAAATCCGAAACTTTTGGGAATCGGTATACTCCTGGATACGACAAAAACACATATACAATGCATAGAAAACACACACACATATTATCTTTCTTTTTCATTCACTAATTAAACATTTTCATCTAATATACCTATAATACCTTTAATGAAATATTATAACATAGATCCTCCAACCCTTAAATAACTTATTAACCCCTTTTAAATCAATTAATTTTCCATTCACCACCACAACGTCATTGCCGCTCATCTCAGCCACCATTGCCGATGTCGCTACTCCCCTGCATCGCGCGAGCATACGTCTAATATATATATATATATATATAGGTAAAATAAAACAAGTATTAAAGTAAAACAAATAAAACAATAGGTTTCTTTTCACTGAAAATCACCGTGCATCATGAAAATTATCGTGCATCAATTGCTTCGTGAATCTTCGTGCATCAATTTAACCATGATCTAAGGGTCAAGATCTTGTCTTATTTGTTTTACTTTAATACTTGTTTTACAATACCCAACCCCTATATATATATATATATAATATAGGTTTTAGGTAAAATAAAACAAGTATTAAAGTAAAACAAATAAAACAATAGGTTTTTATTCACTGAAAATCACTGTGCATCATGAAAATCATTGTGCATCAATTGCTTTGTGAATTTTCGTGCATCAATTTAACCATGATCTAAGGGTCAAGATCTTATCCTATTTGTTTTACTTTAATACTTGTTTTACAATACCCAACCCCTATATATATATATATATAAGATATATATATTTAGCAACCTTTATATATCGCATACTAAATTTTTAATGGTGGGCGAATTGTGTGTGCTATTTTATTAATCTCATTAAGTCTCTTAATGAATATCAATTTGAGAAATTTTAAAGGTTTAAAAGATGCTAAATTTATACATTATTCCATGTATTATTTAACAACTATAATAATGTAGATGAGTTCATAAATTAGTTTCAAATTAACTTTTACCTTGAATAGTAAAAGTATTTAAAAAAAACATTTGCCTTTGAAGAGAGATTAAAAGTTCATTTTATCACCTTTTTGTCGACAATGTAATAACTTGTTAGCTTTACAAATTCACAATGTGCCTTTTGACAAGACATTACTATATAGAAATCGATATTGACAGTCCTAATAAATTTCAATTATAATATGTTATATGTATAAAAAGTGATATCTTATATATTAAATCTCAACTCCAAAATTTATACTAACAACCTATAAATTTAGATGCATCTAACTTTGAATTGTTTTATGGATGATTATAAGGTGTTTCACGTATTTTTGTTAATAAATTTTATAAACAAGTATACCCGATGTTGACAACACTGGACTTTGACAAATCATAAAAAACCTGCAATATAACAACTGATATTTGTATATGGGGTTGTAAAATCATCATTATAAGGTGCTGACACAACCAGACTTTTTCATTTCATTAATTTCCCATCCACACACTCCAAATGCATTAATAACCAAACTTCCGAGCACACACTGAAAAGCATCAAACAATTAATTCTCAACCACACACTGCAAATGCATTAATGCATTAATAAGCCAACTTCGTTGAAAAAAAGCAAACATTTAATTTCCAACCACTAAATATAAAATACAATTAATTGTTACGATTAATATGGACCAGTGTTTGAAGTTTTTTTTTTATATTAAAGCAACAACATATTTGTTAAAAAATATCCTTTCTTTCAATTAATTACATGTAATCTAACTAAACCATTTTCTAAATTTTTAACTCATTATTTACAATTAATTCCTTTTAACTTTTTAATTGTACATTGTAAACAATTATAGTTATTTCCTTCGACTTTATATTATTATACCCTTTTAACATTTTCAAACCATAAAACATTTTCCGTTTTAAAATGTCAACTGCTACTAAAATGTTGGAGTCTATCAAAATTGAAGCAACACACTTTTTTCTGTGGAATGGGGGCAAAAATACCAAGTAAGTGGACCATTGGGGGATCAAATGTGTTGTGGATATTGAACAAAAAAAAATGTAGTTAGAACAAAGAAAATGCACACTTGTAGCATGGCTTGCAAACATGGTGTGATCCTGTATAATCGTTAGACACGTGGAAAAGGTTTATAGCTTTAAGATGAATCCAAATACTGGTAATGCCATGTGGGATAAGTCTAGAGTTCCAACCATACTCACACCACCGACATATCACAAACCAATTGGCAAATGTTGAAAGCATGAACAAAATGGGTCAGTTAGTTTAAAAAGTGACTTGTGGCAAATGTGGGAGTGCAGGCATAAAAAAAATCAAATATACAGGTGATATGAGCCTCATATGGACATGCTACTGAATCATACTCGATCGGGCCAAACCAGGTCAGGACAGGCCCAGCCACAGCAGGGCAATGTGGGTCAGAATTGTGTAATTGTGTAAGGATAAAAAAGTGGAGGAAAACACGAGCAGTTTGTGTCTTCTATCATATTTTTATTTTGCAATTAGGTTTTTTTTTTTGGAAAAATCTATGAAAAGGTAACCTTTTTACCTAAAATTTCTAATAAGAAAAACCTATTTAAGTTTCGTCTACTAAAAGGATTCTATTTCTAAAAAGTTCTCAATAAAGGTAATGCCGTTAGTTTTCATCGTTATTCACCCGTTAAGTGCCATGTCGACATGCCACGTCGTTTAAATGTCCACGTGGACACCTGATGTGTCATTCCATGAGGCTATATTGATCCTTTTAGCCTTGTATCTTCTTCCCCAAATTCTTTTTAATTCCCCATCTTCTCCGGTTAATTTCCGTTCAAAATCCCGACCACCACATCTTCAAGTTAAATGAACAAAATATGTACAACAAATCAATCAATTACCCTTATATGGACATATCATATCTCAAAACAATACGTTCAATCACATCTTCAAGTTAAATGAACAAAATATGTACAACAAATCAATCAATTACCCTTATATGGACATATCATATCTCAAAACAATACGTTCAATCACATCTTCAAGTTAAATGAACAAAATATGTACAACAAATCAATCAATTACCCTTATATGGACATATCATATCTCAAAACAATACGTTCAATCACATCTTCAAGTTAAATGAACAAAATATGTACAACAAATCAATCAATTACCCTTATATGGACATATCATATCTCAAAACAATACGTTCAATCACATCTTCAAGTTAAATGAACAAAATATGTACAACAAATCAATCAATTACCCTTATATGGACATATCATATCTCAAAACAATACGTTCAATCACATCTTCAAGTTAAATGAACAAAATATGTACAACAAATCAATCAATTACCCTTATATGGACATATCATATCTCAAAACAATACGTTCAATCACATCTTCAAGTTAAATGAACAAAATATGTACAACAAATCAATCAATTACCCTTATATGGACATATCATATCTCAAAACAATACGTTCAATCACATCTTCAAGTTAAATGAACAAAATATGTACAACAAATCAATCAATTACCCTTATATGGACATATCATATCTCAAAACAATACGTTCAATCACATCTTCAAGTTAAATGAACAAAATATGTACAACA
>CM067171.1:1283462-1300962 GCA_034093135.1 Erigeron breviscapus | reverse complement strand
ACCAATCAAAAATTTGCATGTGGCAGCTCATATGAGGTGCCACGTATAGCATGTTACATAATTTGAACATTTTTACAAAGTTCGTGCATACAATAGAGGTTCTGAATAGTTCGTGCACACTATAACTTTTCGGTCTTAGTTACATACATTTTGGTGCAGTTATCCCTTTTTAAAATACCAACATATTATGATTATTTTTAAACTAATGTTTGTACATAAGGCAAAGGAAGACGACAATTGATGGTGATTTTGCTAACCGTTGTTTTTGAGTTATCAAACACACAAATGTATGTATAGAAAAAAATATTATTTTTAGAATATTGAAATATGCAAATGATTAAGTAAACATATTTGTATTTATTTATTAGTAAATTCATGATAGTACATTTATTAAAGTTAAAATTTGTAAACTTAATTACATGTAAACTAAAAATATAAAACTTAATTACATGTAAACTAAAAGGATTAAGTACCTTGAAATGTAACTAACTATAACCAAATGTCTATTGTAGGAACGAACTAAGGTTTTGGACATTGTATGTTAACAACTTGATAAATTGTCCAAATTATGTAATATGACATACGTGGCAAATCATATGAGCCGTCACGTGCAAGTTTTTGATTGGTCGGCTCATGATTTGAACACTTTTACTAAGTTCTTAACACACAATATCCAATCTGATAGTTAGTTCCCACTATAAACATTTGGTTATACTTAGTTACATTTTGGCACACTTAACTCAAACTAAAAATATAAAAGCCGCACTTACTTGCTTAGGAATTGCACTGTCAAAGTTATTTGCAATTGTGTAGTTAAGCTAATAGACATAAAGTTAGAAAAGAATTACAATCTTGCCATGGTGATGAGTTAGCGGGAAAAAGAAATCGGCACGCCATTCCGTAAACGCAATTTATTATAGGGATAAATATCCTGGAATGTATCAAACTTTGGACGAATATCTATAGTGTGAAATAACTAAAGTTGTGTTCATTGTATGTAAATCATCTTTGAATTATGTCTATTTTATGTAAGAAAATGTATTCGACCAATCAAAAACTAACAAGTGACAGCTATATATGGTTGCCACGTATGCCTTTTTACATACAATAGACATAATTTAAAGATGATTACATATAATGAACACAACTTTAGTTATTTCACACTATAGACATTCGTCTAAAGTTTTTTACATTACATGATACTTTTATTATATATAAAGAATTTGCCACCATGGCATTTGTGAATGGGTGTTGGATTTAGGCTATGTTTAGTTAGGCTATCTCCAATGTTAAGAACATCATTTAATTGTCACATCATATTCTTATAAATTATTTAATATCGTTACAAATTTTTATAAATCCTTCAAATCCTTTAATTTCACCTTCAACCATACAAACATCTTTACATATCATTACATACACCAAAAAGTCACATATATTAAAAAAATCTTTAGTTTTGAACAAATTTTAATGACAAAGGATATCAATGAACAACTAGGCACACCTATAGGCATGGAGATAGTCTTACCTCTCTAGTACAATAATAATTTGTTACCTCAATTCCATGGTCAACTAAATATAATCGCTAAACATATCATTTAATTTTTTGATAAAACAATAAATGCTTTTTATTGAGATGTTAACTATTTTAGAAAATCCGATATATAAAAAATTGGAATATCCGGATTTTCAAACGACACTTTTTATATGGGTTAAGTATCCTGGAGTGTAAGTAACTTTGCAACTTTTTCTATTGTGTGTATGCATCAAAAATTTTGAACAATATATGTAAGTATCTCGTTAAATTGAACGTTTAATGTAAAAATGTATACGTGGCAACCATATGAGCTGTCCACGTAGAAGTTTTTGATTGGTCAACGTAAATATTTTACATTAAGTGTTCAATTTAGCGAGATACTTACATAAACTGTACAAAATTTTTGATACTTACATACAATAGAAAAAGTTGCAAAGTTACTTACAGGGATACTAAACCCTTAAGAAAATTACCATAAAGTCTAAAAACTACGTACTACTATGGCAGTTGGGCCTGGGCTGCGTGGTTTAACTCTGTGTCCCCGGCCTCTAGTCTCTCAACCAGCGTTGTAGGGTAATCTCCATCTATTATTAATATTTACAATCTTATTTTTCTCTTCACTTATTTTACTACTACGAGTACAGTATATCGTAAACTATTTATTCGATAGTTTTACATAGTATACAATTTATTGATTATTATCTAATATATTAATTCATGATTTTGGTTTTGGTGTACCTATGATTGATTTTGTTGTACTGTTTTTTGTTTGTTGAATCTGAATGCCGCAGCAAGAACAACAACAACATCATCATCATGGGGGCTGATTCTGGGGGCGAGGTAATTAACTGGTATTTTTTTAAATCTATTACTTTCTGTTCAATTCAATTTCTAAGTAATAATAATTTGTATGATCTCAGGCTATCGTAATCTGTATTGACGATTCTACAACATGGAATTACTTCAACTTTCAAGTTGAATTTGTTAAAACTTACGCTAAGTATAAAATTAAGGTCATATATAACACTCTTGTTTAATTGTTTTCTTTCTTAATTTTATTTCTATGCTAACACCAACAACAATTCAATATATTGTGGTGTTGCAGTCTCATCCACGGACTGTTGTGGGTGTAATAACAATGACTCCCGCACCTTTCCATTTCCAGGTTTATATTTATTATTATCTTAACAATTCACATGTTTTTTATTTTGGGACTAGTACCAAGTCTTATTGTTTTGTCATGATTACTAGTTTTATGGCGGGTGATGAGCATAATAAAGCCAACAAACAACAAAATGAAGCACGAACATAAAGCCAAGAAAATGAAGAAGAAGAAGAAGAAACACATGTGTAGGCATATCTCGCTGAATTGTTTGTGTTTCTGAGAAATCAGATCATTATATGAAAATCTTCTATTAAGAATGGAAATTGTTTATCTTGCCCAATTATCTTTTGTTTTAGGTGGCAATTTTGTTATCATCTATTCATGAATTGGTTGATTTAAGTTACCCTAACAAAATACTAATTTTTTGTACTTGTTTTTATGCAATTTTATTCACAATCTATGAATTGAATTATAGAAAGTAATGATATTGAATGATAGAAATGAACTTTTGCATCTCGTTTTATCTAACGTGCATCTGTTTTAGTCCCGGTTTTCTGCCTTACTGAGGTGCTGGTTCAAGTAAAAAAAATTGGCCTTTTTTCTAATTTTCTTCTGTTAGTATTTTGATCCATTTCTATTTTGGACAATCGTAAGGATGATCTTTACTCCTTTTGTGTTGTTGCTTGATCTCCAGATTTTGTTCCGTTGGACTGTTAGTATAACATGATTTTTTTAACACATTAGCAACCAGTTCTGTAAATATCCAGGCTTTGAAATTTTTGTGGCTTGGCCTTCTGAACATACGATACGTAATGGTCACATTTGAATGAACCGATTAGCAACTGTGTTTTATCAGATCTCTTAGTTGGAGTAGCTTCCTCCATCCCCAACTGATGTTTGTTCCCATAGGGACATCCCAAAAACTACGGCCTTTCAACCTATAGTGATGTATCCAGTCAACCCAAATCGAGCTCCTTTTAGTAAGAATACTCCAGATGTGGGACGTCATAAGACTTTTGTTCACTTCACCAATTCTACGTATATCAAGACCCCCTTCGTACTTGGGAACACAGATATCCTTCCACGAAACTTTTGCTTTTCCCTTCTTCATGGGGCCTTGGCACCATAAAAAACCTCTCATTGTTTTCTCCAAATCTCTTATAATTCTACTGGGTAAAATAAAAACTGAAGCCCAATACACATGTAGTGAAGCCAAAACAGATTTAACAGCAAAAGATAGAGATTTATTCCTCCAATCAGTTATTCTATTTTCCATCTTCTCAACCAAGATTTTACAATCTTTGTACAGTAATTTCGTTGAGATTAATGGAACACCAAGATAGCGAACATGTAAGGTTCCTTCCTCAAAAGGCATGATGTTCATAATAGCTTGCTTAATCTGGTCACTAACATTGCAAAAGAATACCGTACTCTTGGCTAAACTAGGAGTCAGGCCCGAGGCTTCTTTGAACATGTTAAGAGCATCCATAATCACCTTAACAGAGCATATATCACCACGGGAAAAGAGGAATAGATCATCCGCAAAGCATAAGTTAACCAACCTTAGTTTTTCACATTTGTTATGGAATTTAAAACCGGGAGTATTATCAATACCTTGCTGTAATAAAAGGGTAAGAACCTCCATAACCAGGGTGAATAGGTAGGGAGACATAGGATCACCTTGTCTAAGGCCTCTTTTACCTTTAAAATATCCATGTAGGTTACCGTTGATGGATATAGAGAATGAAGCACTAGAAACACATGTCATAATCCATCCAACCATAGTGTGGTGAAATCCAAACCCACATAATATGTAACGCAGAAATTTCCAATCAACAGTGTCATAAGCTTTTTGTATATCAACTTTGAAAGCACATCTCGGGGGACCAAAATTACGATGATAGTTATGTAACAGCTCTTGAGTAAGAAGAATGTTATCAGAAATCTTCCTACCCGGGATAAATGCAGATTGGTTATATGTCACAATGTCATCCAGTCCCTCCTTTACACGGTTGGTAATGATCTTGCTAATGCATTTATACAGGACATTACAACAAGATATAGGCCGGAAGTCCCCTATACTTGAAGGTGTAGTGACTTTTAGCACAAGAGAAATTATCGTATGGTTCAATTCTTGCAACAATCTGCCTGAGTTAAAGAAATCTTGGATAGCACTGCATACCTCATTGCCAATAATATCCCAAGAATGAGTAAAGAACGCAGATGAGAATCCATCTGGGCCAGGAGATTTAATTTCACCGATTGAGAACATGGCGTCTTTTATCTCCTCATGGGTAACCACACGAACCATTCTGTTAGCTTTAGAAGGGGGTAGGGTGCGAGTGAACAGATTATCCATGTTATCTTGGCACGTATCACCTGCAATACCCAAGAAGTTAGTGTAATGGGTAACAAGGGCATTAGGGACATCACTTCCTTCATGGCTGACACCATGTACGTCCTTGATACGATCAATTCGAGACCTGTGATTTTTACTTTTGACAGCATTATGAAAGAACTTTGAATTCGAGTCTCCAACATTCAACCACTCAACTTTAGACTTCTGCTTTAGGAATAGCTCTTCATCAATAACAGCTTGTTCAAACAATTTCAAACATTTGACTTCAGTCTCTCGAAGGTTTATATTGGAAGGATCACGATCAAGTGCTTTTTGTGCCTTCATCAAGGTCAGTCCTAAGAGAGTTACCTTGAGCATGAAGATTACCTTGTGCAAGAAGAAGTTTTCGCATAGGAGATTTCAGCCCTTTTAGCTTCTTTACAACTTTAAACATTTTATTGCCATTAATCTGTGTATCCCATGCAGATTTAACTGCATCTCTAAAACCAGGCTTATGAACAAGTAAATTTGCAAATTTGAAAGGTTTAGGTTTTTCTCTGGTAATAGATGGCATCTTGACAACACATGGAGAATGATCCGAAACACGATACGGCTGAAAGATAGCATGAGCAGCCGAAAACTCATCAAGAAATTGAATATTACACATAACTCTATCAATCTTCTTTAGAATCCCCACACCCTTTTTTGGCTTCTGAGTCCATGTGAAATGCATTCTGGTACTATTCAGGTCCATAACTTCAATATTAGCCACACAATCTTTGAATTCCCGCATACCAATATGAATAGACGAAGAACCAAAGAAAGAATCCTCCAGATTGAGGGAAGAATTAAAATCGCCCATAATGATCCAAGGCTTCCCTCTAACAAACTGTTTATGTAACCCAAGGTTGGCCCATAACTCACGTCTTCCTTTATAGTGATTATCAGCATAGATGAACGAACAAAACAAAGATTTATTATCCATTTTATAAATGAGTTGAGCATGGATAACCTGATTCGTTTGAGCAATAACCATTACATCTACAATATCAGAATTCCATCCCAAAATAATGCGGGTACCTTTCTGACATATAGTGCCATTCGATGTCCATTTCCAGGTACTACAAATCTTCTTACAAGTATCAAACAGTTTCGACACATCAACATGGGATTCCAAAATAGCACACACATTCAGATGGTTCTCATTAACCACCTGGCGAACCTCCTTTTGTTTCAGGGGGCGGTTCAACCCCCTTATATTCCAAGAAGCGATACTACCCATTTGAAACCCCTGGACCGGGAGTGCTTGCCCCCTCAGATGGTTTCTTTGGTATTGTTTCAGAAGCCATGAATTCCTCAGTTTCATTAATTTCGATTTCTTCAATATCCTCATCATCCGTATCATCTAGAAAGGAGGTTGATGGCTGTTTCTTCTTGTCATTCTCTTTATTAGGTTGCAGTAAAGGTTCCGCCGGTACTGTCCCATAATCAGTAAGCAACTCATAAGAGTTACTAGTATTAACCTCAGATTTCTCCACTTTGTTAATGATAGGTCTATACACAACCGACTGTTTAGGCTTATTCACAGAAAATCCCTGTTTTCGACCTTTCATCTTGCCTCTAACTTGTTGAAACCCGTATGCATCAACCTTAGGTGGAACTTTTTGGACAGTCTTAACCGTTTTAGGGCATTGGGCGTCAGAGTGGCTAAACACACAGCAACTAGTACATCTTGGGGGTTTCCACTCGTACTCAATCTTAATTTTCTCCATTGCGTATCCCTCCTCCTCTAATTTAGGTACGGCCATCACTAACTCCTCTTTAAGAGGTTTTTCAACATTAATTTCAATAAGAGCTCGTGCATAACTACTCCTCCCCCACGATTCCAAACACATAGTAGTTGTGTATGAATCAAGCAGTTTGGGTATACCCACCTTTGTTCCCAATAGACTAAGCCCATCAGCAGTATACGCAACCATTGGTACATTATGTAGTTTTATCCAAACCGGAATGGTTTTAACATCCTCTTTCCTTAACATGACTGTAGAAGTCCACATATTCAGAATAATAGGTACACTACGAATCATCCTAGGACCATTTTCCAGAACTTTATTCATTCCTTCCTTTGAACTAAACTTGAAGAAGAAAAATCCATTAGCATTCATCATCACATTAGTAAGGCCATGTTTAGTCCAATTACTTTTTGCATAGTATTCCACCACTGGGTAAGCAAGTCTTTCCCCCAGGAAATAACCAAAGAGGGTATGCTTCAATCGATTGTTTACCTCTCTAACAGATTCCTTTGGGAGAACAATGTCAACGTTCTCTAACTCATCAGTAGATTCAAGAACCCTGAAGTTGACACTTCTTTTTTCCACACCAGATTTTAGTTTCGAGGCATATGAGACGTTATTAGACTCCTGAACTGGTTGACTATTGGTTTCAATCGGTATTTTACCTGTGTTACTCGAGGTATTCTTGTCCAGATTGTCAGTTACTTGTTCAGGTTTATCCTCCGATCCGTTTTGAACCTCTTGTGATGCAGGTGTAACCACCTTAGTCCCGGAAGTAAGTTCTGAATTGGAAACTTTTGTTTGAAGCATGCCTGTCTGTTATAAATAATATTACCTGTTTCAATACTGCTACAGAATGATACTAAACTTTTCTTCAGAGGTCAACTCATCTAGGAAGCAATGAGGATGAACTCTTGTCAATTGGATTATCTCACTACAAGATAAATGCCATTTAGTGACTGAAGGATTTAATGACTCTATCATATAAAAGTAAGGAAAGACTTCTTTTTATTGAAAAAAAGTTATGTCCTGTATATTTGTATAATTGTATTTATATAAGACATAAAAACTGTGTTTTAATCCAAATATCCTCTCTAATCCAATTCTCTCCCTGCTTTCTCTCGGAGATTGAAACCCTAATCTCTGTATTCTCTCTCTCGGCTATTCTTCACCACCAGCGAGCTTCTCACTCGCCATTCATAAGCTCCGGCTAAGTATTCCTTCAACTGTCAGCCACCCCGTCACCGGCTAACTGCTCAGTCACCGGAATTTGCTCAATCATCAACCAAGTGATCCGTCACTAGCCAATTGATCCGACAACAGCTCTTCTTTCCCCAATGCTTCTTCATTGGTAACAGTATTAAGTAATAAACCTCTTTTAATAAGAAGTATATATTATCTGATTACTGCTTACAGCATTAAGTAAACAGTATTAAGTAATAAACCTCTTTTAATAAGAAGTATATATTATCTGATTACTGCTTACAGCATTAAGTAAACAGTATTAAGTAAACACCTCTTTTAATAAGAAGTATATATTATCTGATTACTGCTTACAGCATTAAGTAAACAGTATTAAGTAAACACCTCAGCATGGTAGTTTCTTTTGCATTTTTGTTTTTTTAGGGTGTTTTGAACTCTTATGCTTTATCTAAAGAAATATATGCTCTATTTATAGAACCTGCTTATGCGTATTTGTTATGAGAAGTTCTCAATTTAGCTTCAATGACAAAACACTTGCCTTTGGAATGAAAGGAGTTGCATTCATTTTCTAGTTTTTTTTTTTCCGTTTTCTTGTTATTGAAATAAATGTATTCTTAAGAATGTTTTTTGGTGATTGATGCAGAGCTTGACCGGCTTTGTAAAGGTGTTGTTTTATGTCATGTCTGCAGTGTATCAGAAAGATGTATCTTGTCTTCTTAAAATTGTGAACTATTATTATTTTTTGTTCTAACTCACTTGCTTGATAATTTTAGGGATCTGAAGTGCCATATGCTTTCAATGGACAACACTATATTGGTGCATAAAATAGTATGTGTATTGCGCTTATTATGGACTTCACTACTTTTTAGATTTCATACGTAGCTTTAGTTTACAGTTTTTGTACTAACTTCCTTTGGTATAAAGCTCTGTAGGTCCTCTTGAATGATATTCTTTACTCCATATGGTCTGCTGGCTGCATATTCGGTATGTGGTCTTGCCTTAAACTAGTTTATGATTATTATTGTTCATCCAGTGCCTCTAATCAAGTAGTTAGTTCTTCGAATTTATAGTTGAACTAGTTTAGAGAATGGTCTTATACTGTATGTATGTTTAACACTTTTGCAGGGGCTGTGATTTATTATTGGTTCTCTTTCAATCTTTAATATGTCAGCAGTAGTTGCAACCGGCCAATGTAATAGAAGTGAGTTTCTTTGCTTCTCTTTTAAGTTAATGCTAAATTTATCTTATTATGCAAGTAGTAGTAGTAGTAGTATATAATTGCGGGTCTTGTGTGGTAGATTGTCAATTGATGACGTAGGGAAACATCGGTCTCTCCTTAAGTTAGCTAATCAGCACTTCAGTGTTGGTATATGTATTAATTGTTTGGTAACTATCTCAAGTACCCTTTATAAAGATAAAACAAAGAAACTTTTTGGATCAAGTTCACTACAATTAGTTTTTTGTAGCTCTAATAATAATGAGCTTTTAAGAAAAGAAACTGCTTCAGTTTCTATGGGATAAAGGGGAAATGGTTACTGGGCTCTGAATTTCTTTAACTCACAAAGACACAACACAACATGTTTTCAATATTTGCATGAATAAATTAATTTTGACTTTTGACTTAACGTTCTTTGTCAACCTCTTTCTCAATTTATTCAATTGTCATGTAGTACATAAAATTTTGTGGATTGGTTCTGTTAAGTTTGGCTTGTCAATTCAAGATAGCAATGGGACCTCCATATTGGCAAAACTGCTTGGAAGATTGAGTGAAGGAAATTGCGATATTACAGTTGGTGGTAATATGGCATGTCAAGCTTTAATAGTGGAATCAATGGTTTCATCATCTTGCAACATCATTGGTAATGCTGCGGTTGTATGGGAGTTTCTCATGGGAAGAAAGCTGTTGATGTAAAACGAAAAACAAATTAAGCAAACTAAGCTGTTGATAGCAAGTGTTTATGTTGTTTTATGCAGATTTTTGCAAGGATCAATAGGGAGACATGTTGAGTTGATGTAACATGAGCGGGATGCACTTGGTGGCTGCTGCTCCTTGATGCCAAATACATTCTATGTAGCTTGATTTTCTTGGAGTGTCATTCTATGTTTTCAGAATCCATGGCTTACAAACACATTGTATTTTTGGTTGGAGGTTCAATATAGCTTGATTTAATGTTAATTTAGGGTGCATTAAACATTTTTCGGGTGTGGGCTGTTTTCTATTCTTTCTGGATGAATGTTTAGCTGAAAAGTGAAATCTGAAATGTGTAGACCAAGACTTTTAGTGACTGAACATTCTGTCACTAAATGAGTTTTGATCAAAGGTATTTAAGTACTTTTAGTGACTGAATGTTGTAAACACTATAGTATTTGACCTTTTTTGTCTGAAATTTAATGTCATAGTAGACTTTTAGCTATCGTTCCATTAGTGACACTTTTCTTTTGAGAAGGAGAAGACCAAAATGGATTGGTTATAATAATTTAGTGACACTCTTTCTCAGTCATTAAATGTCTCTTATCTTGTAGTGTCTAGTGCTCAAGAGGTAGAGTTCATGAATAGATTTGAATTTACCGGTTTGTTCTTTCATAATTTTATTAAATTCTTTATATTTGAATTCACTGGTTTGTTCTTTCACAACTATTTTTGGATTACACATATTTAATTTTATCGTTAATATGTCATAAACAATATGTGTATTTGACACGGGTCTAAATCTAGTAGTTTCTACACATATACATGTAAATGGGCTTATTTGAGCTATGTTTTGTTTTTAACGGGTCAATGGATTAACTTTAGAGATTTAACCTAAAGAGCAATGGGCCAAATGGTCTAAAGTCATCTAAGTGTATTGAAATGCATAAAACTTCAATCATTTTTGAAACAAGTTGGGGTTGTTATTATAGTGATACTGTTTTTGTAATCATATACACAGTTTGTATATTATAAATATATAAAATATATATATATATATAGATTTTAGGTAAAATAAAACAAGTATTAAAATAAAACAAATATATATATATATATATATATATATATATATATATATATATATATATATATATATATATATATATATATATATATATATATATATATATATATATATATATATATATATATATATATATATATATATATATATATATATATATATATATATATATATATATATATATATATATATATATATATATATATATATATATATATATATATATATATATATATATATATATATATATATATATATATATATATATATATATATATATATATATATATATATATATATATATATATATATATATATATATATATATATATATATATATATATATATATATATATATATATATATATATATATATATATATATATATATATATATATATATATATATATATATATATATATATATATATATATATATATATATATATATATATATATATATATATATATATATATATATATATATATATATATATATATATATATATATATATATATATATATATATATATATATATATATATATATATATATATATATATATATATATATATATATATATATATATATATATATATATATATATATATATATATATATATATATATATATATATATATATATATATATATATATATATATATATATATATATATATATATATATATATATATATATATATATATATATATATATATATATATATATATATATATATATATATATATATATATATATATATATATATATATATATATATATATATATATATATATATATATATATATATATATATATATATATATATATATATATATATATATATATATATATATATATATATATATATATATATATATATATATATATATATATATATATATATATATATATATATATATATATATATATATATATATATATATATATATATATATATATATATATATATATATATATATATATATATATATATATATATATATATATATATATATATATATATATATATATATATATATATATATATATATATATATATATATATATATATATATATATATATATATATATATATATATATATATATATATATATATATATCCTTCTATATTGATGTACATGAACTGTTTGATTATAATTTTGGGTCAATAAAATATGTAAAATTTGTTGTTATGTACATGAACTGTTTGATTATATTTTTGGGTCAATAAAATATGTAAAATTTGTTGTTTGAGTTACTATATTGATGTACATGAACTGTTTGATTATATTTTTGGGTCAATAAAATATGTAAAATTTGTTGTTTGAGTTACTATATTGATGTACATGAACTGTTTGATTATATTTTTGGGTCAATAAAATATGTAAAATTTGTTGTTTGAGTTACTATATTGATGTACATGAACTGTTTGATTATATTTTTGGGTCAATAAAATATGTAAAATTTGTTGTTTGAGTTACTATATTGATGTACATGAACTGTTTGATTATATTTTTGGGTCAATAAAATATGTAAAATTTGTTGTTTGAGTTACTATATTGATGTACATGAACTGTTTGATTATATTTTTGGGTCAATAAAATATGTAAAATTTGTTGTTTGAGTTACTATATTGATGTACATGAACTGTTTGATTATATTTTTGGGTCAATAAAATATGTAAAATTTGTTGTTTGAGTTACTATATTGATGTACATGAACTGTTTGATTATATTTTTGGGTCAATAAAATATGTAAAATTTGTTGTTTGAGTTACTATATTGATGTACATGAACTGTTTGATTATATTTTTGGGTCAATAAAATATGTAAAATTTGTTGTTTGAGTTACTATATTGATGTACATGAACTGTTTGATTATATTTTTGGGTCAATAAAATATGTAAAATTTGTTGTTTGAGTTACTATATTGATGTACATGAACTGTTTGATTATATTTTTGGGTCAATAAAATATGTAAAATTTGTTGTTTGAGTTACTATATTGATGTACATGAACTGTTTGATTATATTTTTGGGTCAATAAAATATGTAAAATTTGTTGTTTGAGTTACTATATTGATGTACATGAACTGTTTGATTATATTTTTGGGTCAATAAAATATGTAAAATTTGTTGTTTGAGTTACTATATTGATGTACATGAACTGTTTGATTATATTTTTGGGTCAATAAAATATGTAAAATTTGTTGTTTGAGTTACTATATTGATGTACATGAACTGTTTGATTATATTTTTGGGTCAATAAAATATGTAAAATTTGTTGTTTGAGTTACTATATTGATGTACATGAACTGTTTGATTATATTTTTGGGTCAATAAAATATGTAAAATTTGTTGTTTGAGTTACTATATTGATGTACATGAACTGTTTGATTATATTTTTGGGTCAATAAAATATGTAAAATTTGTTGTTTGAGTTACTATATTGATGTACATGAACTGTTTGATTATATTTTTGGGTCAATAAAATATGTAAAATTTGTTGTTTGAGTTACTATATTGATGTACATGAACTGTTTGATTATATTTTTGGGTCAATAAAATATGTAAAATTTGTTGTTTGAGTTACTATATTGATGTACATGAACTGTTTGATTATATTTTTGGGTCAATAAAATATGTAAAATTTGTTGTTTGAGTGACTATATTGATGTACATAAACTTTTTGTGATTTCTTAGTTTTTAATCAAAAGTTGCTTGAAATCCACTTTGCTTCGTTGCTTCTTGATTAACAATATTAACCCTTGAAGAAGTCAGGTTTGATTTTTTCATGAACATATCAGGTACATGTCACTAATGGGATCAAGTTTGCAGGAGGTGGTGTTGGTAAAGCAGTTGATGAAGGAAATGATAAACTAAACATACTAATTGTAGAAGTGCAGTCTTTTCCTCAAACTGTGAAAAGTTCTCTGTCCGAGGAAGGTATTTTTGTTATTAATCTCAGTAATTCATATGCATTATGAGTGTGTGTTTTGTTGAATGTATTTATATTAACTTATCCCTAAAATTTCAGTAATTCATATGCATAATGAGTGTGTGTTTTGTTGAATGTATTTATATTAACTTATCCCTAAAATTTCAGTAATTCATATGCATAATGAGTGTGTGTTTTGTTGAATGTATTTATATCTGTGCTACTTGAGAGACAAACCAAGATCTGTGTTTAGATGATGGTGTGCTTAATGTGAAATATGCTCAAGTATCAAATAGATAGCAAGTTGTGGAAACTTTGTCGAAATATTAAGAGCAACGAAGTTGGTCATCTGTTGTTAAGTAATTGAAGATTGAACCTATTTATATTCCAAGAATAGAGATGATTATCAGGCGATCATTTATTGTGATTGCGAGATTAAAGATCTTTATATTTGGTATACAACTGAAGGGGAGATCTGATAGGAAAGACTTCGGGTGGTTGGTGGAATTGTGAAGGTACAAGACAAAGTCAGATGCTGCTAGTTGAGACAGGATTTTTTTGGTACTGCAGTTTGTGATTCAAGCTACAGAGTTTCTTATTTTTGTGAGAGCTGATTGATTTGATGCTGATTGTTGGAAATTCAACTTCTCTATTATATGCCGGTTAAGCAAGTCGAGGAATGTCTCGAGCAAAGTTCCAAGCAGGAGGAAGATTGCATATGTTTAATTCGGAGATGGTTACTGTTGAGGGGAGAACTACAATGAGAAGTGTTAGGTTAGTTGGTTGTCACAGAGATACAGAGATTTTGGAGTTTGAAGATCAGAGTGTTGTGTCAGAAGATCGAGTCTCAACAAAAGAAGACCCGGTATCATTAGTTAAGGGGGAGTTTGCTTTTGCAGGTTTTCGATTGCTAATGATTATCGGTGAATGAATTGAGTGCATCGGTCAAGGGGGAGACTGTAAGTGCACGTTCTGGTGCACATTTTGTGTCCGATGCATCTCAATTAATGGGCTGTTTTGCTAGATGTGTTGACCACGAGTTTAGGTCAAACACGTGTTGATTGACCACGAGTTTAGACCAAACTCGTGTGGAGGCCACGAGTTTAGACCAAACTCGTGTGAACAGTAACACGAGTTTGACTAAACACGTGTTACTGTAGCACGCGTTTGGAAGCCCACGAGTTTGAAGCCCAGCCCATTTCTAGCCTATAAATAGAGATCTTAGGTTTCGGTTTTTTGGTTAATGATTTTAGTTGCAACAGATGTCATTCACTAGGTTCTCGAGGTAGAGATCTATACCTCGAGATGCCGCCCATATTATTCGATTATCAAGAGTCGTCTCGTTGATTGTAATCCGTAATCATCGTAGATGTATTGTAAACGGATTTATTCATTGTAATCATTCGACTAATGATAAAGGAATCAGATTATATCTCCTGTTCTTATTGATTTCGTGTTTTCATATTTATGTGTTTTCATTCAATTACCTCAATAACGATTATGTTTGGATTCCGCACTTACATAGTCGTTGGAATCGCGAATCAGACTGGAGAATCAAACTGGAGAAATGGAATCAGACTGGAGAATCAAACTGGAGAAATGGAATCAGACTGGAGAATCAAACTGGAGAAATGGAATCAGACTGGAGAATCAAACTGGAGAAATGGAATCAGACTGGAGAATCAAACTGGAGAAATGGAATCAGACTGGAGAATCAAACTGGAGAAATGGAATCAGACTGGAGAATCAAACTGGAGAAATGGAATCAGACTGGAGAATCAAACTGGAGAAATGGAATCAGACTGGAGAATCAAACTGGAGAAATGGAATCAGACTGGAGAATCAAACTGGAGAAATGGAATCAGACTGGAGAATCAAACTGGAGAAATGGAATCAGACTGGAGAATCAAACTGGAGAAATGGAATCAGACTGGAGAATCAAACTGGAGAAATGGAATCAGACTGGAGAATCAAACTGGAGAAATGGAATCAGACTGGAGAATCAAACTGGAGAAATGGAATCAGACTGGAGAATCAAACTGGAGAAATGGAATCAGACTGGAGAATCAAACTGGAGAAATGGAATCAGACTGGAGAATCAAACTGGAGAAATGGAATCAGACTGGAGAATCAAACTGGAGAAATGGAATCAGACTGGAGAATCAAACTGGAGAAATGGAATCAGACTGGAGAATCAAACTGGAGAAATGGAATCAGACTGGAGAATCAAACTGGAGAAATGGAATCAGACTGGAGAATCAAACTGGAGAAATGGAATCAGACTGGAGAATCAAACTGGAGAAATGGAATCAGACTGGAGAATCAAACTGGAGAAATGGAATCAGACTGGAGAATCAAACTGGAGAAATGGAATCAGACTGGAGAATCAAACTGGAGAAATGGAATCAGACTGGAGAATCAAACTGGAGAAATGGAATCAGACTGGAGAATCAAACTGGAGAAATGGAATCAGACTGGAGAATCAAACTGGAGAAATGGAATCAGACTGGAGAATCAAACTGGAGAAATGGAATCAGACTGGAGAATCAAACTGGAGAAATGGAATCAGACTGGAGAATCAAACTGGAGAAATGGAATCAGACTGGAGAATCAAACTGGAGAAATGGAATCAGACTGGAGAATCAAACTGGAGAAATGGAATCAGACTGGAGAATCAAACTGGAGAAATGGAATCAGACTGGAGAATCAAACTGGAGAAATGGAATCAGACTGGAGAATCAAACTGGAGAAATGGAATCAGACTGGAGAATCAAACTGGAGAAATGGAATCAGACTGGAGAATCAAACTGGAGAAATGGAATCAGACTGGAGAATCAAACTGGAGAAATGGAATCAGACTGGAGAATCAAACTGGAGAAATGGAATCAGACTGGAGAATCAAACTGGAGAAATGGAATCAGACTGGAGAATCAAACTGGAGAAATGGAATCAGACTGGAGAATCAAACTGGAGAAATGGAATCAGACTGGAGAATCAAACTGGAGAAATGGAATCAGACTGGAGAATCAAACTGGAGAAATGGAATCAGACTGGAGAATCAAACTGGAGAAATGGAATCAGACTGGAGAATCAAACTGGAGAAATGGAATCAGACTGGAGAATCAAACTGGAGAAATGGAATCAGACTGGAGAATCAAACTGGAGAAATGGAATCAGACTGGAGAATCAAACTGGAGAAATGGAATCAGACTGGAGAATCAAACTGGAGAAATGGAATCAGACTGGAGAATCAAACTGGAGAAATGGAATCAGACTGGAGAATCAAACTGGAGAAATGGAATCAGACTGGAGAATCAAACTGGAGAAATGGAATCAGACTGGAGAATCAAACTGGAGAAATGGAATCAGACTGGAGAATCAAACTGGAGAAATGGAATCAGACTGGAGAATCAAACTGGAGAAATGGAATCAGACTGGAGAATCAAACTGGAGAAATGGAATCAGACTGGAGAATCAAACTGGAGAAATGGAATCAGACTGGAGAATCAAACTGGAGAAATGGAATCAGACTGGAGAATCAAACTGGAGAAATGGAATCAGACTGGAGAATCAAACTGGAGAAATGGAATCA
>CM067171.1:1205962-1275962 GCA_034093135.1 Erigeron breviscapus | reverse complement strand
ATTATTGAGGTATTGATTTTCCCTAACTTAGCTTTTATCTTTCAAGTGGAATTAGGGTTCATGGAGTGAACCAATTTGGGGGTTTGTGATAGAAATTGAATTATGTTAATTTTTCCCCCCAATTCCTTAGATAACCTAGTTTGTCATTGAGTTATGTGTTGAGTTTGATTATGAAATTGATAAGCTAATGTGATAATTTTGGTTTATGAGAAAAGTTGAGTTTTACTAGTTTCTTTAAAATGATGATTATGGTAGATTGAGCTACATAGTAATATTGTTGAAAGTAAAAGAGACTCAATGACAAATGGGTTGGGTTTTGGGTTTAGAAAGGTTAGTGAATGAGAATTGTAACACCCCAAGCCAAGGCTCAGAATATCACGGAAATCATATAGCACAAGGTGGAATTAATGTAGAACATGAGCTAAATGCAAATAAAGGATTCATGGAATCCATACAATAAAAGAAACAAGTATCAAAATATAACGGAAGCAAGTAATCGTCAAAGTTTACAAAAGAACATCAACAGATGGCTAACAGTCCTAAGTACAATGCAAACAAAGGCAAATGGATCCTTGATCCATATAAGTCCAAGTCCGGGTTCAACAGCAAGCAAACAATCAAACTCCACGTCCTGAATAACCTGGTTACCTGAAAAGTGTACTAAGCATAGTCAACCCAAGGTTGGTGAGTTCGTAGTAATGGTTCGTAAAGAACCAACATCAATAATCACAATATAAGAATAGAGGCTAGACATGACTTACAGTGAGCCTCTACATAACACAACATCTCCCAACAACAAGATTACACAAGACAAGTAAATGTGTAAATAAGGAATGCATAAATGATATGAGTATCAATGCAAATGCCGGAATGCATGAATAAGCCAATATGCCTATCCTAGCGTGACCTTCAGTCACCTATGCAACGATACCCTTCTGCCATCGCAATGGACAAGGCTGTATCTCAAAATCATCGAGATATATATGTCTATATACTCGGGGTCAAGACTACATCCAAAATGGGTGCATACATCTATGCACCAGGATGCCGGCAAATCCCCTGCCGAGGGTCCAACAATAATGTATGCAATGCTTACAATCCAATGTAAATGCATAAATCATAAACCAACGATCGATATACGATGAATATGAATCAATAATCAATATTCGCCAACCTGAGCCATCAATCAATAGTCGTCAATCATAAACCAATAATCACCATTCATCAACATCAGCCATTAATACTTAACCAAAATATTAACCAAGTCAATCAACATATGATGAACCATAAACTAATAATCAATAATCGTCAATCTTAACCCACTAATCAACATTCGACAACCATAAGCCACCAACCACAATTTAAACCAACTATACGTACATATACTTCAGAGGATTATACTTCCTTCGAGTCTCAGATGCTTATATATAGGGTCACCCGCAGCCTTCCCACCACATCTAAAACCCGACGAAGGCATAACCGACTTTCATGTATGTACATCTATCCTATTATTACTAGATACTTAACAAATATAAACTAAGTCATTCGAACGTGAAAATCATCTCAACAAATCAATACTCAAACCAATTTAACCAATCAAACGAAAGGAACCATCACACCAATCCAACAACTAAAACAATCAATCAATCAATAATGCAAGTAAACACACCAGGTTTACACTTTTCAGCCCGGATCTCAAGTGAGTAGGGAGATACGAAACTCACCTTGATCGGCAAAGAAGCTTAGGTCGAGTTAATAAAAGATTAATAACGAGTAATAGGATCCGCACGGCCACAACCTATAAATATACATCATAATACCATAATGTCAACTATACAATCTTAACAAGTTGGTTTAGCACAATTAGGTCAAATCGCAAACCCTAAACGCCTTTACAACTTAAACGAGCAAGAACAAGACACTTTGACTCGACATTTTTTGAAATGGAAGAAGGTTCATATAAAACGAGTGTCATAACATGAAACTAGACTCTCTTACGATTCTAACGATAGGTCATATGACTCGATTGGACTTACGGATCAAAAGTTATTGACGTTTGAAAACTGACGCGCACACATTCACAGTAATAAACCACTGCGCCGCAGTGAGCCATTGCCATGCTCATTGCGCCGCAGTGGGCTAACCAGGAACTGACCAGGACCTAGCCACTGCGCCGCAGTGGGCTAGGCCTAAGCCACTGCGCCGCAGTGGCCCTTTTCTGGGCAGAACCACCAGCAGCACCAGCAAGTGCAGGAAACAAGACCAAAACCCATTGAAACTCGACTCAAACCAACCCAAATCGATTTGTAGGAACTTGTAACTTAAATTGAAGCATACATAAACACCATTAACCATAAATAAACATCACCCAATCCTCAAATTCGACCCAAAACATCAAAATCATAACAAATCGCTCTAACCCTAATCGAAACCCTAATTTGACCCAAAACGTTTAAGCCGATTTAGGACTTGTAAATGTTCAAGATGACTAGAAATGCATAAACAAACATAAATAGAAGTAAATGGGATGAATTTGACTTACCAAAACGTTTCCTTGAGCTCAAACCCAAATTTGACCTAATTGGGTAGAAAAATGCTAGAACTTGGCTTTGATTCTTTGATAAGATGAAAGTGACTATGATTTCTATGTTATAATCGATCCAACACTAATTTGATGCAAGAAATGATGAAGAAGATTGAAATGGGTCTTGCCCTTTTTACTTAGAGAGAAAGAGAGAAAAGATAGAAAGATAGATAGATAAGAGAATGAAAGGGAAAAAGGGGAATAAGGAGGGGAGATTGGGTCTTGGGTGGCTGGTGGGTCGTGGACTACCCACGGGCCGACCCGCTTCTCATCCCAAGCCAAATTACAAACGTTAGGCATTTAAACACCGATTAAAACATATTATCGACCCGACGAATATACCACGTTGTCATTTAGTCACAAAACGACCCAAAATTTCATTGACTTAATTTGTTAGTCAAATTGCACGTAAAGTCAAACGGTCAAATTTCACGGATGTTACATTGAGAATGGCTAGGTTGAGCTAGTCATGATTGTGAATATACGCTTATGCACTTTTATGTCATGATTATAGGTTGAAGCTTGTTGCGTATTATCGTTTTAGCTTTGTTGTTCTTGTTGCTGAGGAGGTGAGTATATTTGCATACCTTTATGTTTACGTTGGGTCAATTGACCACATCATGTTGAAGTTGTTTATCCATGTGTGGAAAGACCACCATGTTGAAGTTAGTTTATCCATGTGTGGTAATGATTCGGCGTCAGGCCCATTTGGGGCATAGTATTGTTGAGGCCTAAGAACCTCCGGGGCCTAAGAATCCCTATAGTTGTTTGAGAAGAGGCCTAAGAACCCCGATAGTCTCATTAGTATGATTGTTTAGCTTATATGGATCCATATATGTTGTTCAGTGTGCAAGGTGAGCATGTAAATGTGGCATGACGGTGTCATAGGTTACATGTAAAAGTCCTTGTACTTTGCCCTCCTTCGTATTCGTAAATGTATGCAAGTATATTCACTAAGGCTTTGCTTATATTTTAGTTGTTTACCTTTTTATAGGAAGTTCCGGAAGAAGGAACTAGTGATTGATTGAAGTTGATGTGTTAGACGATAAGATTTTGAAGGACTTGAAGGTATTTAGGTCATTCTTGGAAGAATGGCAATCTTTTGGAACAGAAGTTTAGAATTCCCACCTCATATGGCTCTTGGTACAATTGGGTTTGAAAGTCATATTTTGGTTAAAATTCTGTTTATGTCAAGTGTAAAGCTTTTGGAAAACTTGTAAAGTTGCAAATTGGGCGAAAATGGTGTCAAAGTGGGTAAATGACCCATTGATGGTGTGTATGAGATTTGAACAAGAAAATGTTGTAATTATGTTTTAAAATGTGTCCTTATATCAGTTAGAATTATTAAAATGTGTTTGAAATGTTGGTTATGATATTGCAAGAGTTGGAGTTTGTTCTAAGTGTCAAACATTTTTTTGAAGTTGCTGAATTTTGAACAGGTCTGAGACCAGTGGGATCCCACTGCGGCGCAGTGGGAGGGCCTCAACCCCACTGCGGCGCAGTGGGGGACTTTTCACCCGCAGGTCAGAATAATCCCACTGCGGCGCAGTGGGTACCTGCTGTAAAAAAAAAAAAAAAGGGAAAATTTAACACTTTTGGTTTAATCGAGTCTAGTCCTTTCACTTAGGGGGGTTGCATTGATGACCAGGATGATACTTTTCTGGACAATTGAAACAAAGACCTTCAGTCCGTCTCTTTTGCATTTCAGTGGGAGTTAAACGCTTGATTGGAAGTGCCGGAGGCGTTGAAGGAGGAGGTGCTAGCAGGGGTGGATTTGGTGATGTAATTGGTGTTGGATTCACATCATAAGTAGGCTGGTCCTTAAGCTTGTCTTCTATGAGTTTGGCTAATCCGATTGCTTGGGTGATGGTTTGTGGTTTTAGTATGGAGAGCTCTTGTTGGATATCATGACGAAGTCCTGATATAAAGCAATTGAGAAGGACTTCGGTTGTAAGACCAACGACACAATTACTAAGGCGTTCAAATTCGGTTTGGTACTCGGTAATAGTGGATGTTTATCGGAGTTTAAAAAGGGCGGCTTGGTGGTTATCGTACCAAATCGGGTCTCGAGGTCTTTTGTGAATGTGTCCCATGTGGTGAGTAGACGGTTGTTGTAGAGATACTTGTGCCAACTAAGTGCATCTCCAGTTAGATGAAAGGAGACCATGGCTAGACGTTGCGGGCCGGGGGTGCGATGTTGTAGAAGGAAAAGTATTGATCGGCCTGAAAAAGCCAATCCAGGGGGTTCTTACCATCAAAGTTTGGAAGCGATAGTTTTAGTGAGCGAAGTTGTAGTCCGTTGTAGTTGGGTATAGGAGGTTGTGGTGCGTGGTTTCTGTCAGTTTTGGTGAGGTGGGTAAGGAGGGCATTTGTTTGCTCATATTGAGCAGCTAGTTGCTTGATAACAATGTCAATTTGTGATTGTGATGTTGCTTGTCCCTGGAGGAGTTTTTCTGTGTTTATTGTGTTTTGGGAGTTATTGACATTAAGTTTAGAGAGATTGTCATTGATGGCGGCTAAGGTTTCTTCGAGTCAGGGAGGGTCGCGTTTTGGAGGCATAGTTCGAGTGATGAAAGCACCAAATGATAGTAACCGATTCGAGATGGTTAATCTCCTAGAGACAAAAGTAAAGAAACGAAACTAATGAAACTAAATTAAAGACTTGTTTCAATTTTCTCTTCTATTCCATAAAGCCAAAGATTACAATATATATAATAAGATATAGAAACTACTATCCTAATATTACGGAAGACATGGAAATGAATATGGAAACGTGCTCTTCTAATGCAATTGTGGATTAACCACTTCTTAATATATCCTAAATTCATGCATGCAAATAGACTTCATGTAGAGATCATGGGGAACTTGGTTGACTGAGTCTTCAAGCGGTTATGATCGAATTTTTTTTGAAACAGTCGTTTTTCAAGGGTGTTTTGTCAAACAAGTTTTCGGGAAAAAAAATTGTGTAACCGGGTAAACCGGTAATGGAAATATCGGTTTCAAATATTTGGCCCGAACCCGGTATTTCCATTACCGGTTTCAGGAAAAGTAATTTGAAGCCGGTATTTTCATTACCGGTTTCAGGCATCGTACGCATCCAACAGTTTTCATTCAGAGCATCGTCAGTGATGGGACTAAAGACTGCGAACCCGGTTTTTACATTACCGGGTTCGAACTAAACGATAAAAACAAAAGGCAGTCGAGCATCTATAATTCACACAAACATTGGTATATATAGATAACATAGCTCAGTTTTGGGCATTCAAAAATAAAATAAAAAATACACCAACTAAATTTTCACAAATCATATATAAAGAAATGGCATACCCAAATATCACTAGGGCTGGAGCTAGAAACTTCATTGAGTCTCACATGGTTGATGATAACAAGGATAAATCGGACGTGGCAGCTATAATTGGTTCTTTAAGTGCGAGAAATTCGGCCTTTGAGGCCGAAATTGCAGAACGTAACACAGTCGTCCGCCCTACTAAAATAGATAGGAAGTACTTGATGTATCTGCGGTCGAAGGTCCAATGGATGGAACTAACCATTAACAATCTGACTCATGCCGATATCTCAATAACGAACCAACTTGAGGAAGCGCAGCGCTTTGAACCCGAATTTCGCCTGGTAGGTAGGCGGCCTGAAGGTTACGAGACTGATCCGGGAGAGGAATACGCAACACAAGACCCCGAAACTGCAGAGGTTGGCTATGAGTACGGTGAATACATTCACCGTAATGATGTTGTTGCTGCTCCAAAATACCACATCTTCTTGAACTTCATTGAATGGCATTAGACGATCTTCATCATCATCGTCAAGATTAAGATGTTGTTGCTGCTCCAAAGGACCTTGTACATGTGCCCCTTCATCTTCATCTCCAGATACATCCCCATCAACGCTATATCCGTCGATGGTATCATCGCTTGTATAAGGTGCCTCATCACTAGATCCATGTTCCATTGGTGCAATTTCATCATCTTCAACATGTTCGTCGTCTTCATCGTCTTCATTGTCTTCATCATCGTCATTGTCTTCATCATCGTCATTGTCTTCATCTTCGTTAGCTTGTGACTGGTTACCCGCTTGAAAAAAACATTGACTTTGAGTCAAGCTTAACAACTGGTTTGTAAAAGTAGGCTCGAACTTCACTTCAAATTGCGCTTCACCCAGATGATAAATCATTGCCAAAGTATTATCATCCGTAATTAAATTTCTAAAAGGAACACCCTTAAATTCATACCATAAATATAATTGCAGTCTGAACTCTTGTTTTGAAACACCAAAACAACCGTAAGTGACATCACAAATTTCAGCATAACTCTTTACGTGAAAAAGAGGAAAACTTCTTTTTGATGGATCTGCATTTTGAAGGATCCCATTTACAAATGATACACAACCATCCCATAATAACTGAACCATAATTGGGTTGAACGATGAAGATGTCATGTTTTTAAAAAAAAATATAACTATGAAAGTGTTTGAACTGTTATCTGAAAATATTTGTTAAAATACTGATAATGCTTCAAGATACATCACATGTACTATATATAGATAAATGTTGAATTAGGGTTTACATGTTGAATTAGGGTATCACCACGTTGCGACACGTGTTAGGTTTAGGCCGAAACCGGTATTTCTCCCAATATTGGGAGGCTCATTAATTCAATTGCGATAATGAAAAATCATTTGATTTTTTTATTTTTTAGTTTGAATTTTTGGTGGTTCTCTAAAAAAGATAGCGAAAAAAATTATCCCTAAAGTCGAGACTAAGAGGAATGTATAAACCAATGCTTCCATAGATTCGATCGTGGTTTACAATTATAGCTTCCATACCTGTTTATTTTTTGGGGGATCATATCCCGAATAAAGAAAGAGCAAGAGTAACAAAAAAATGACGATTCACATCAAGATTTCTTGGGTACCCTATCTCAAATCATAAAAAGAAAATAGATTAGAAAGAAACCAAAAAAATGTTGTATCAGACTACTTGTCTTCTTGTAGTTGGATCTCCAAGTTTTTGGAATGCTCCAAATTCCACTTGAGCATCCAAATCTGGGTCAATACCAGCAAAAACATCTCTAAACAAAGTGCGAGCACCATGCCAAATGTGTCCGAAGAAGAAGAGCAAAGCAAATGAAGCATGTCCAAAAGTAAACCAACCCCTTGGGCTGCTACGAAAAACACCATCGGATTTCAAAGTAGCACGATCTAATTCAAAAATTTCCCCACCGGTTTCAGGCTTCCTGTACGTCACACTGTGTCAGTCAAGATTCCACTTACAAGCCGTCACATCACTATGAAACCGGTAATGAAAATACCGGCTTCAAATTACTTTTCCTGAAACCGGTAATGGAAATACCGGGTTCGGGCCAAATATTTGAAACCGATATTTCCATTACCGGTTTACCCGGTTACACAATATTTTTTTTTCGAAAACTTGTTTGACAAAACACCCTTGAAAAACGACTGTTTAAAAAAAAATTCGGTTATTATCACGTATCATATACAAATGACTGATAAATTTCTATTCTTTTTGCAGACTACACATCTAATTAATTACAAGTTTGTAACGTGAAGTTTTATAGAACTAAAATAAGAGCCTAAAAAGTTTTATTAGTGTAAATTATATTTTATAATTTGCTTCACTCATGTATTTAATTTAGCGCTTGCACCTTTAGTATGTTGTTTTTGAAATTAGCTACGTTACATATGTAAACAGTAACGTACGGTTGCTTCTTAATTGATGAGTATAAAATAAACGTCCATATTTGAATTTTTTTTATTCGACCGTTAATAATTCGCTCATGCATCGATCTTAAACCAACAAAACAAATAAAACCCCAACAGCTTAATTTGCTATTAGTAATAATTTTTGTCTGTTGTCTGTTGTCTGAATTCGATTATATATCTTAAACCAACAACTTAATTAAGATGAAAGCTTTGATCTTGTCACGCATTGGGTCGTTGAATCTAAAGAGAAACAAACACTTATCTCCCACTGCGTTGATCATGAAAAATACAAAGAAAGCCAAACAACTACCCTTCGTCTCGCTCTTGAATGTGAAAAAAAGAAAGAACTGGGTAGTTCGTCGAAGCAGGTCAACAAAGTCGAAATCAAAGGCGGATGTAAGTACAGTAGTCGAAATCAGTCCAAGTCAAAATCAGGTCAACAAAGTTCAGCAGTCGATCACAGAATTCTTTATATTTCTACGTACTTTTCGATTATCGTTTTCGATCGAACGGAATTTTTTAACTCATGGTTATATGTTATTGCAGATAACGGAAGACCAAAACCCTCCAACAACCGACTCTCAATCATCACAGAATCATGTAAACATACATTCTTTAATTAATTAATTATCTCTCTCTCTATATATATATAGGGTAACACTCCGGTAAGAACACTCTTAAAATAAGAACGGTGAGAACACTTAAAAACATCATGCATTAAAAGTCCATAAAACTAACATAATCATAACTAATTATCATTATTTAAGTGTTTAACAACACATTGATCCGTCAAAATCTAAAAAATCACGTTTTTTGTTGGATGCATCATTTTGATGAATATGCATCCAAGATGGATGCACAAAACAAAAAACATGATTTTTCTCGATTTTGACAGCCAATGTGTTGTTAAACACTTAAATAATGATAATTAGTTATACTCTATGTTAGTTTTATGGACTTTTAATGCATCAAAATGTAGTTTTTAAAGTGTTCTCACCGTGTTCTTATTTTAAGTTGTTCTTATTTGATTGCTCCCTTATATATATATATATAGGGTAGAGATCCAAAGATGAAGGGAGAAGGTTCGTTTTTTTATTTTTTTTTAACTTGTTTTTTTGATTTTTTTTTTCACTTTTTGATTTTTTTTTAATTAATTCAATCCATAGAAAAATTTAAAAATAAATAAAAATAAAAAATTTCTAACCCGAGTTAGTGAGTTATACATGTAAGGGTACGGTACGGCTTCGCCCTTAAGGATATTAATAAGGGGTAGCTGGTGGGAGTGATAGGTCATAGAGGGTGATAGGTCATAGGGGTGATCGGTGATGTGTTGATCTACGTAACGGGCTTCGCCCTTAACTATCATGGCTCCGCCATAGATTAAGAGGTTTCGCCTATAGCTTACGGGCTAAGCCTTTGGGGAAAAAAAATATTAAAATTTTTAAAATTTTTTATATGGAATAAGTTAATTAAAGAGAGAATGAAAAAAGTGAAAAAAAGATAAAAAGTTCAAAAATCAAGCTAAGAAAAAATCAAAAACAAACATTTTCTTCCTTCTCTCCTTAAGGTACCTTCTCATTTGATCTCTATCATATCTATACTTACATATAAAAGAAATAGCCTATTTTAATTATGGATATATTATATATATATATATTATATATATATATTATATATATATATAATATATATATATATCACCCTATATATATAGGGTAACACTCCGGTAAGATGCATATTCATCAAAATAATGCATATATATATATTGGCATGCTCTGTTTTGTTTAATTATTAGTCATCATGTAAGTATTCAACGACCTATATGCTGATTTAGTTAAATGTTTAATTAGTGCTTTATACTACTAATATATATATTTAGCAGAGGGTGTTTGGGATTTTAGTTGAATATTAACTGTAGCAGACACTTTGATTTACTCACTCACAAGCTAGATGTCTGTACAAGAACAAATTAAATAGAGTTGTTTTCCAAACAGGCCAGCATCTTTAATTAATTAGCTTGGATAGGGAATAATGTTTCTTCGATCATCACTTCTTGATCTGCATTTGGTCGGTCTCTAAATATATAATGATTTGTAGTACGTAATTCTCTGTATATCATTTAAGTCAGTTTATATGTTATTGCAGATAACGGACGACCAGAACCCTTCAACAACCGACTCTCAATCATCACAGAATCATTTAAGCACTGATTCTGTTTTTTTAATTATTAGTGATCACGTACGACACGCGTTAATTAGTATATAGCTTCTTATATTATAGTTTCGATGAGTGTTCCTATCTATATGATATCTGCATATATACTTTTATTAGCACTGATTGAGTTAGTTGGATATGTTGGATATGTTGTTCATGTTCAATTTCCTTTTGGATATAATTGCTTCTTTTTTTGTTTTTTTAAACACAATGAGCCATCTTATTTTGATTATTAATTGACATATGTTTTATGAGGTGAATAGATCAATTCATGGGCTGGCCCGAGAAAACAAATGATCCGGGCCGGACACGATAAAGCCCGTTAAACCCTGGTCCCGGTTTGGCTATCAACGACCTATATGCTAATTTAGTTAAATGTTATATATATATATATAACCATGAGAACCTTTTAATTATAACTTGGTGTTCATATATGAATAGTCTAGTATGTTCATATATGAATGGTTCTCAAATGAACCTTACCTATATAGGAACCTATATATATAGCAGAGGGTGCTTGGGATTTTAGTTGGTATATGTTAATTGTAACAGACACTTTGATAGATATAGATGTCTGTACGTACAAGAACAAAATAGAGTTGCTTTCCAAACAGGCATCTTTAATTAATTAGCTTGGATAGGGAGTAATATATGTTTCTTCATCACTTCTTGATATGCATTTGGTCTCTATATAATTTCCTGAAAGTGGTACATACCTTTGCTATTTTTGCTTTGAAAAGACCTAGCTACTCATCGCGAATTATAATAATGTAGACATATGTTTTTGTTGCATTTATACTTAAAAAACATATACGACTTTCATTCAGGAAACGAGGATAAAGATATGTCAACCTGAGGAAATCATATACCAGGATGGTCACACAAAGATTGTGAAGGGTACGTTTGAAGGTCTTGATGTTGCGGTTAAGATACTAGATAAAGGGAGTGATTTTTCTTCTATACGGAATACTCTTTGGAGATCCAACATCAACAACAATAATGTAGTGAGGTTGCTGAGTGACGAGATTGATCAAGATGGCCGTTGCCTTCTCGCCTTCGAACCATACCTTGAGTCAATATGTTCGAACCCAGATGCCTGGCGTATTGTAACACCCCGAGTTAGGCTCGAAATGCACCGAAAAGCATGACACAAGATGGAATTATCGTAGAACGAGACTATATGAATTTAAAAGGATTCCGTGAACCCAACAATTAGATTACAAAGTCACAAAAGCACAAGGAGCATACAATCATCAATAGTTTACAAAATAACATCAATAGATGGCTCATGATCCTAAGCAAGTCCGATCAACGGGTAATGAATCACGGATCCATGGTCATAGTCCAACATCTAGCAACGCACATCAAGCTCTTGGGTTCTCTTGATTTCCTGAAAAGTGTACTAAACAATGTCAACACTAGGTTGGTGAGTTCGTAGGAAATAAAGGACAAGAACACGTACCGATGCCATCCAATACATAATCAAGTACAGAGAACGAGAATTTTGGTATCAATTAAGTATCTAACATGTTCTATGATTTCACACTTGTACTCAATGTCCCTCAATTGTCCTCATGTCATCCATAATGTCATCAAGTACTTAAAGTACCCGTATAATTTCATCAAGCACATAAAGTGCCAGTTTATGTTGTCATCATGCCCCTCGTGTCCATCATTGTTCTCAACACCTCACAAATTGCTCATCAATGACCATCAATGTCCACACATTACCAAAACACCATGAGTATATACTTCATACGATACTACTTTTGAGAAGCCATAGATGCTTATATATAGGGTCACCCGCAACCTTCCCACCACATCTACAACCTTTCAAAGGTATTACCGTCTTCCATATATACCCAACTAACCTAGTAAACACTCAAACATGCACACATACAACAATCATATAACAACCACATAATTGCACGTCAACAAGCCATCAACAATCATTCAAACACAAATGTCATCAAGCACAAACGTACACTTTTCAGCCCGACTGTTAAAGGAGCAAGGGAAGCTACGAAAACTCACCTTTGCTCAGTAACAAACAAGTTATAAGCAAGTTAGACTCGTTCAACAATTGTCTTGTCCGCAACCTATCAAAATATGTCACAATACGACCAATGTCAACGCTAACTCCCTAACCAATAAGGTCTAGATGGTTTAGGTCATGCCATAACCCAACAAGTGCTTTACAAGCTTCCCGACCAAGAACGAAAACACTTTAAACTAACATTTTCAGAAATGGAAATAGTTTCATTCCAAATAGATGAATTCATAAGAAATTAGACTCTCACACGATTCCAATGATAGGTCATACGTTAAAAACAAAGTTACGGTTTGAAAGTTATGTCCGTTTCAAAATGTTATCAAATTCAGTCCTTAACGGGAGTTACCAAAAGTAACGGCCATCACACCCTTCAGGTACTAACGGCCGTTACACGCCTTCAGATACTAACGGCCATTAACGAGACTAACGGCCATTACAGACTAACGGCCAAAATGACTAACGACCATTAAGATCCCTAACGGGAGTTACGACGTGTAGATGTGAGAAACAACCATTCTTGACCTCAAAATCGATTTGGGAAGGTTCAAACTCATTTTTAAACATATACAAACATAATTAAACATAACCCACCTCACAAATTCGACCCTTGACCTCTTTTGCATGCTTAACCCGTTTTTGACCCATTTGCAACCCTAAACCGACCCAAAACCCAAATTTTGGCTTAGAAATCGGTTTGAGAAGTTCCATGACTCGTTTTTAATCATGACTAACATGTTTGAGCATAACCCACTCAAGATTTTCGTTTCATAACATCACTCTTTGACTCAAAACGATTTTGACCTAATTTAAGAATTTTGAAACCCTAATTTTGGTTTTTGGAGCTCAAAAGACCAAGAATGTCTAGATTTAGTAGAAAGGCATGTTAAGTAACTTAAAGTGAAGAGTTTGAGTTAAATTTGACTTACCAAAACTCTGTGTTGCGGCGCAACTGGATTTCAGACAAGATAAGTTGCGGCGCAATGGAAAGCATTGCGGCGCAACTCGTCCAGTTTCAGGAAATGTTTTAGTTTCGAACCGTAACTTCGTTTTGACACATAGCTTACTCCTGAGATCTAGAGGGTGTCTTTAGGGGTATAATTCCAACTTATGGACTAAATGTTAAGTGTTTTAATGATCGTTTACTAATCATAGGTAGACGAGAGTTGTTGCTTTGTCCGGTAACTTAGCTATTCCTTATTGCGTGCTACTCCGAGGTAAGATACACTACTTTGACACGCTGAGGGATTCAACAAAAGATGGTTTTCAGAATATAACTTCTCTACTTACATCTTGTGTACTTAATGGTATTCGGGTTATATGGGAGGTTATATGGGATATGTATTCGACTTATGAGACCTGAAATGCATTCCCCTTTATATGAAATGCTATGTTATGATATGCAATGATATGTTATGCTATGTTATGATATGCAATGAAATGAAATGTGATGCAAGTATATGTTGATTATGATGTGCATGTATGTGTGGCTTGATCATCTAGTTCACTAGACTTTATAGGTTGCCATGTCACGTGCACGTTTAAGGGCCCAAACGTAAAAGAGATTATATGTTATGTTTAGGTAACTTTGTCACCTAAACTATATGTGATGAAATCGAGCTCGTATATATGATGAAGTGTTAAGCTTAACCCGTATTCACCTTAGCCGGTGGGTGCGTATATGTTGTTGCTTGGGTGGCTCCTTGCAACGTAATTACGTGGTTTGAGTATCTCCGGGTGGAGTGATTACCCACCAATGTCTTGAACATACGGACTACTCCGGGATTGGCTTGCCATTCCTTAACGACACTTGATGGACCGCCGTATGGCTCATCCATCTAGTCGGGTGTGAGGTTCCCGTTAGGTCGTTTGACCGCCTACACACAAACTTACACCTATATGATATGCGTGACGTAAGTCACACCTTATATGACGATATGTGATGATATGAAATGACGAAACGATGGATAGGCACATTTAGGATGATTAATCCTAATATGATATGATGTTGATGATATGGTATGATGTTGATGATATGTAATATGTGTCTTTATTATGAAAAGCTGCTTTACCAAGTTTTAATGGGACTAATGATTTATTAACTTAGTGTTATCTTACTTAGCTAATTCGTTAGCTAACACTTGTTTCTTGAAATGTGTTGTTCCCTCAGGTTTAGCAAGCTAGAAGTGTGTTGATGGATAATGAGCGAGGCATGGGTAGAATACTTGAAGATGCTATTAGTTACCCATAGTTGCTGCTCCTTTTAGACATTTGATTTCGTTATGACTATTATGTTTCGATATGACTTGTATACGGTTGTTTTGTGTTGGGCAACCGTAGGATTTCCATTTATACTATTTTGATGATGTGACGAGTAACACCTTCTATTTTATGAACAAACCAAACTGGATTTTATGGTTTGGACTTTAAAACGTTATTCCGCATTCTTTAACACCGTTAGGTGAAAAGTTTTTGGAAATCCGTGTTTTTTAAATGATGGGTGTTACAACCTCACACCCGACATGATGGGTAAACCTTTTGGGGGTCCATCGACGTCGTTATGGAAAGGCATAACCAATCCACGAGTAATCCGCAAACTACTATAAAGGTCAATCACACCCAACGGAATTACTCAGCTACTTAAATGATTGACCCCACCAGGAACAGTATACGTCGCCCCCGGATGGGCTACTTAACACAAATGATCCACGCGACCAAATGTGGGTTAAGCTTAACACTTGCTACTCAGTGCTCGAGACTTTGCACATAAAGAATGCTACTTAATGCTACTTATTTTCATTAGGGCCCTTAACGTGCACGTGACATGGCAACTTAATCAAGTCTAGTGTACTATGTGTACAAGTCACAAATAATCATCAACAACTCAATCACAAGCTACATTAAACAACAATACAACAATAAGCTCGTATCTACTAAAGAATGCATAAACAATGTCCCAATAAACCTCTCACATACAACCCATACCCAATATAAGCATGGGATATTATAACTTCATAAAATGGGAAGTAATTAATAAAACTAAGATTTGTTGTGTCCCCAGGTGTCAAAATAAGTTATCTTACCTCGTGACGAGCACAACGATCAATAAGCAATGTTAAGGTATCTTGTTTGTGATTCCGACTACCTATATCGAAAACTTGTATAAACCCATCCTAATAAGGTTATGCTTTTCCATTACATTTGAGATGGTATTTATACATGAATTTGTAAGATAACTATGGAAAGCTTTGAATACGTTTGACTGTTTTGACTTTGACTGTTGACCGTTTGACTTTGACTATGACATGAATTTGTAAGATAACTATGGAAAGCTTTGAATACGTTTGACTGTTTGACTTTGACTGATTTCATTCTTGTTAACAATTAGAAGCTAATGACTTGATCCAAGACCCTAATCTGCTGGAGAAACTTTCAAAACTTTACATCTAGGCCCTCACACTTCCTTATAACTCGTTTCGTCACTTAATTGTTCGTTTAACGCATACGGGAACACTTAACAACTCTTATATCTTATTGGGAACACTAAATGACTTCATTAATCATTATCAACTTTAATTTCATTATTTAAATCACTTTAACATATACCCCACGTTAATCATTTAATTCACATAAGCACATATAAAGCACATAGTAACTAACGGTCAATAATTCCAAGTATCTTTTATGAGTTCCCTTAACCGTATTCCTTAGGCAACCAGGGAGCCCAAAACTTTTAGCCACATAATCCCATCGATCTTCTTCGGTAACCTTTTCACTACCGCCAATGCTTTGAACAAATATATAAAGATCGAACAAACATATCTTGTGACTTCCAACCTGTGGTGGTATTGGTGCTTCAAAGACGCAGTTCAAGTATTCTTTATGAAACCATTTTACCAATTCCTGAAACTTTTCCTTGAGAATGTCTTTGTATTTCATTGCAGTTGGCATATGATTCATTATTCCCATGATGTTCAGAAATCCATCAATGGTGTTTACTTCCAACTTCACCCTTTTACCATTCCAATCGACATACTCCTTTCCTGCCTCTTCTAGTATTGTCTTTGCCACATCATGATGCACATCTAGTTGTTGCAAATTATCCATGTAGCATTCTTCCATTTTTGCAGCATAACTCTTTGGGTATCCGAGCGACATCGCAACACAATCCCATTTTCCTTTGACCATTACATTTCCTGCTCCCCCCAATTCTCATACGGACCTTAACATATCCATTAGAGCAATCGACTTTCCTCCGATTATGGGTGGTACGTTCTTTGAGCGGGGACAGTTTCAGAATATTTATCCACTAAGATCTGATCGACTTTCCTCCGATTATGGGTGGTACGTTCTTTGAGCGGGGACAGTTTCAGAATATTTATCCACTAAGATCTGATCTATGAAGTCTATAACATTCTTTAAATTACTAGGGATCAACAATTCCTCTCCATTGTTGTCATTATAGAAACTTGTGTTGCTTGATTCACCAATCCTATCGCAGTTTCTACTAACAAATTCAGACAACATCTTTTTCGTCATATCTATTGCCACGGTTCTCCTTACTTCTTCCAATTTCTCCTTGATCAATCCCTCGTCTCCTACAGTTTTCCCTTTGGCCTGATTACTACTTGTTTCCTCAAACATATTCCTTAAAAACACATATAATGATATAGCTAAAAGCCTAAAATCCAAACAATAATTTATGACCCAATTGACCGGGGACTACAAATACGTTTTCAAATAGTACAAGGACTATTGTAGTATATATACGCCCAAATTCACGTTTCTAGGGCATAAAATCCCTCGTATCGACCGAAGTACATCTCTCTCGATCGGCACTTCACGAATTAAAGGTTTCTCTTCTCTTCTCTTATTCACGAATTAATTTATTATTTATTCGGTCGGGTTAGGGAAACAAGTCTCCCCCAATCAATCATCATCATAATAAAAAAGAATCAATTGGCCGACCATAAATAATATCACTTCCCAACCAAGATAGTTGTTTTGTGTGTCTAATTTAATAATTCGTGATCTTTTTTCTGTGTATTATGTAATATTAATTCATGATCTTGTTTTTGATGTACGTATGAATGTTTGTTTTTGGTTTTGGTAATTCACGTAATTAACAAAAAAAGAAACAAGTCTCCCCAATCAATCATCATAATAAAAAGAATCAACTGGCCGGCCATAAATAATATCACTCCCCAATCAAGATAGTTGGAAGCGTATAACGCCCAGGTAAATATATATGATTTGATTAGATTTTGATATTTATTTATATGTTAAATTGATTAATGTGTCGTAATTCTTTATTTATATCCGTTAGTTTTGTGACAATCAATCACTTCTGATTGATTTTATTATGATGTTTTTTGTTTGTTGAATCTGCAGCATGGACAACACCACCACCACCATGGGGCCTGATTCTGATTCTGGGGGCGAGGTAATTTGTATTTCTATTCTGTTCAATTTCATCATATAAATTTATAAGTGATAACCCAGGCTATAGTCATCTGTATCGACCATACCACACACAAGGAATACTTTGACGCCAACTTGAAGCTGTTAGATCTTATGCCACTTATAAAATTCAGGTTCCACCACTCGGTCTTCATTTATTCACCCGCTAAATTTATCTGTTTATTCTGGTTTTCTCTTTTTAAGTCGATGTATTGTAAGTATGGCATTATTATCATTGTTTGTTGTTGCAGTCTCATCCACGGACTGTTGTTGGTCTATTGACAACGACTCCCGAGCTATTCCGTTACAGATTTTTTGTTCGTCCTACCCGTCATCTTGCCGAACTCTTCGATAGCTTCAAACGTATGCCATGCTTCCTAATTCCTTAATTTTATTTTATTTTTATCTACCGTTGTACCCGTTAATATCATTCTTTTATCCTTCATTGACGTGGATGTTCATTCGACGTAGCTGATACCATCTCCTATAGCTTACTCTTGCTCACTCATAATATACCAAATGGGCTCCAAAAACGGATGGTTTTGTTTGCTGGAGGGTATGTATATATATTTCAATTCAATGAATTTATTCTTTTAACACGTACTTCCGTTTCATTTCTTGTATCCGATAAATTTATCTTAAGTGTTGTTCCTACGTGTTTCAGCTTTATACTTATGGATGTTGAAGCAGCAGCAAAACCTATAAAATTTCACGGTGTAGTGTTGATGTTGTCAACTTCACTTTAGATGACGAACTGGGTTATCGCAAGGAAAAGCTTGAAGCGTTGGTTTCCGCCGTCAATAATGATGATGGCAAATCCCACATTATACATGTCAACGAGGGATCTTCACTTTCGAACCTCCTTTCCAGGTTTATTTATTTTCTTATCAATTTGCATTTTTTTTTTATATTTATTTTGGGATTTGATGCTTGTAGCTAGCAGTCTTATTGTTCTCGCTTATTTATATATAGTTTTATGCCGAGTGACGCACATGTTGAAGCCAACAGAATGAAGAACAAGGATCATCAGTTGATTGAGAAAGCAATAGAGAACGAGAATGTTGATGTTAAACAACCCTCTTCCAGGTTTATATTTTTGAATATATTTAGTTTGGGTCTCCTACCAACATCAGTTTGATACTGTCTAGTTGTCTTATATGTTCTCGCTTATTTATATACTAGTTTTATGCCGAGTGATGCACATGTTGAAGCCAACAGAATGAAGAACAAGGATCATCAGTTGATTCAGTCAAAGAAAGCAATAGAGAACGAGAATGTTGATGTTAAACAACCCTATTCCAGGTTTATATTTTTGAATATATTTAGTTTGGGTCTCCTACCAACATCAGTTTGATACTGTCTAGTTGTCTTATTTTTTGTATACTTGCTTCTATGATTATTAGTGTTATGGCTAAGGGAATGAAGAACAAGAATGAGTTGATTCATTTAAAGAAGACCACACGTCTATCTAGTCAAAACAGATTTGAAGCACTCTCGGGGACGGAAAATGAGAATGTTGATGTTAAAGGAGTACTGTCGGAACTACCGTCTTCCAGGTTTATATTTTAATACTTTTATCTATTTATTTTGGGACTCCTACATTTGATATACTAGTCATCTTGTTGTTTTACAATTCCTCTTATGATTACTAGGATCAATCATCAGTTGTTCTGTTTTCGGTATATGATTGATATTAGTAATCTTGTTGTTTTATACTTTTGAATATATTTTTGTTTTACAATTCCTCTTATGATTCCTCTTCCAGGTTTATATTTTGAATATATTTAGTTTGGGTCTCCTACCAAGATCAGTTTGATACTGTCTAGTTGTCTTATTTTTTGTATACTTTCTATGATTATTAGTGTTATGGCTAAGGGAATGAAGAACAAGAATGAGTTGAATCATTTAAAGAAGAACACACGTCTCTTTCGTCAGAAAAAAGCAACAGAGAATGAGAATGTGTCTTCCAAGGGGGCTGTAGGTCATGAACATGTTAAGAATGCCCCCTCTAAACTTCAGAACAGATTGAAGCATTCTCGATCCCTAGGCCAAGGCTGGTTAATGCAGATTTGCTTAATTGTGAGCATCCTAGCTGCATTGTTAATGTGTGCTGCATAGTTGCATTGTTGGTGTATGCATGTGTAGGCACATCGCTGAATTGTTCATTTTTGTCAGCTAGTAAAACAAATCATTTTATGAATCTTTTATGAAGGATGGGATGTTTCTTAATTTTTTTATATCTTGAATTGCTTAATTATTGTTTATCTTGCCCAATTTTCTTTTGTTTATAGTTGGAATTATTGTTATCATTTACTAGAGTGCGTGCGATGCACGGAGTGGATGTGTTTCACGTCTTCGATAATGTTTTTTGATCATTAGTTGACGTTTATGAAGTATTTTATCTAATGATTGTATAGTAAAAGTATAGTGGATATCAATAAGTATTTTATCTAATGATTTGCTGCGATTCTTCTTTTATCTTTTTCTTCCATTTTTTCGTCACCATCTTCAGGCAGCAGCTGATCATCATACACAGTTTTTGTAATTTTTATTTGTTAAATACTTATATGATTTGATTGGATTTTGATATTTATTTATTTGTTAAATTGATTAATGTGTTTGTTTAGATTGATTTGATGGTTGTTATTCTATCTGTCCGCTTATTAATTTTGTTTTTCATGTAATTGTAATTAGTCATTATGGTTGTTTTCTTTTGAAACTGGCCCTTTTCCCCAATAATTGTCGTAATTCTTTATTTATTTATTTATATCGTTAGTTTTGTGACAATAAATTTCGGATTTGTTTTCTTGTTCACTTTTGATCAGACGCAGTTTATGCATATATATTTGTTTGGAAGTTGTGTAATCAATCACTTCTGATTGATTTTATTATGATGTTTTTTGTTTGTTGAATCTGCAGCATGGACAACACCACCACCACCATTGGGCCTGATTCTGATGCTGGGGCGAGGTAATTGGTATTTCTATTTCTATTTCTAGTCTGTTCAATTTCATCATATATTTAGTTTGGGTCTCCTACCAACATCAGTTTGATACTGTCTAGTTGTCTTATTTTTTGTATACTTACTTGCTTCTATGATTATTAGTGTTATGGCTAAGGGAGTGAAGAACAAGAATGAGTTGATTCATTTAAAGAAGACTACACGTCTCTCTAATCAAAACAGATTTGAAGCACTTTCGATCTCTACAGAATCGAAAGGAACGGAGAATGAAAATGTTGATGTTAAACGAGTACTTTCGGAACTACCATCTTCCAGGTTTATATTTTAATATTTTGGAATTCTACATTTGATATACTAGTCATCTTGTTGTTTTACATTTGCTTTTGTGATTACTAGGATGGATCATCAGTTGTTTTGTTTGTGGTATATGATTGAGACAAGTAACCTTGTTGTTTTATACTTTGGTTTTATGATTACTAGTTTTATGGCTAAGGAAATGAAGAACAAGGATCATCAGTTTATTCAGTCAAAGACTTCATGTCCCTCTAGTAAGAAGAAAACAGCAAAGAGGAAAATGTAATTACGAATGTACCTCTGGGTGAAACATTACCTACCGCAACGAGTAGCGAGAGCTCACTTAGTAGTCATTCTGGTCATTTCATTGGTGTAGAGAAGAGGAAAATTATAAATGAAAAAAGTGCTTTTATAGGAGAGAACTTACTATTTAGTAACCATGTAAGTATGTAACTACCACCTGCAAATTTAAGTAGGGTTAAAAGTCATAATGATAGGAAGGGTGAAGTTGATTTGACTGGCGAGGCAGAGCACACAAGTAGGAAGGGTGGGCCTCCATGGCTACAGTTAAGTGGATTTGAATATCATCAACTTGGGTTTAGGTCAATCGATACAAGAGACTGATGTTGGGTTAAAGGAGTATGCTAAGCAATACAGCGTGCCATTTGAGTATAATGCCATTGCAAAAAGATGGAAGAATGTGAGTGCTGATCGAGGATCTTAAGATCGATTAAGATGGTTGGTGCCATAAACTAGTTTCCTGTTCTTTTCCTAAGAAGACTGCTTTAGGGTATGTCTTCAAAGTACATGGATCAACAAGTTCAGTTTTTTGGAATTCTTAGCAGTGATCAATCTCATTTTTGCTTAATCGCATATAGTTTTATGCCGGGTGTTGATGAAGCCAACGGAATGAGGAACAAGGATCATCAACCCTCTGCTTAATTGTGTGCTTTGTATTAATGATGTATGCATGTGCGCGAACATCTCGCTGAATTGTTTATGTTTGTCAGCTGGGCAGATCATTATATATGAATCTTCTATCAAGAATGTCATGTTTTTAAGTTTCTTAATTGTTTATCTTGCCCAATTTTGTTTTGTTTTCCTTAGAGGTGGCAATTTTTTATTTTAATTTTTTTTAACATTTATAAATGATGATGTGGAGCTGATGTGGTGCTGACATGAACTAGTCCTTGGAGGATGAATCCTGGGCACTGTGAATGCTCTAATGAATGCTCTAATGATAATGACTGATATTGTATTATCAAAACAACAAAGAGTAGACGATGAATTATAACAAAACATTGGGAGTGCTCTTACAAACATTTTCCTAAAACTAAACATGTTATAACTCAAACATAAAATCTCTTTACAAAAGAGATTCCCAAGCAACACAAAAACGTCCAATATTTTCCACTATTAATAGTTGTACAAAAAAAGCATAAATATAAATAACTAGGAAAGTCGGACCCTGCGTTGCGGGGCCTCAGTTGTTTTGTTGAAACGCTTATATTATTTTGGTGTATTTGCGTTGAACTTTTAACGACTTATTAATTAAAAATCATTTTGTCATGAATATGTTTGTTTAAAAGTGTGCAATAAATCAAAAAGTAAATCGTAGTAGAAACCGAACGGGATATGATATAGCAAAAACATCAAGATATTAGTTGAGAGTTCAAGCGGATGCGATGTAATAAAATGTAAATAGTGGTACGACGTGTAACACAAAAAGGTTGGATGACACAAAAGGAAAATAATGTCGAAAAAAACCAAAAAGTAACATGTAGTAGAAAATCCGTAAGGGATGCGATTTAGCAAAGTCTGAATAGTGGTACGGGGTGTGACATCAACAAATAGCAACTCGCCACGTAGGCGGGTTACTATGCAAAAAAATCTGTGGAAAAAATCAAGAATAACCGAAAGAGAAAAAACTCAAACGGAATCCGATATGACAAAATCTGAATAGCGTTACAGGGTGTAAAATCAACCATTGATCAAGTGACACGTGTTGGACATTGGTTGGTGACACGTGGCAAAATATTAAAGGGCATGGCACTATTCATAGCCATGCCTATGAAAAATACCGAAAGAAAAAACTCCAAACGGGATACGATATGGCAAAATCTAAATAGTGATGCGGGGTATAAGATGTACCAATAAAAAAGAACACAAAAGAAAAAAATATTTGTGCAAGAAAAACCAAAAGGAAAAAAAACTCGAACGGAATCCGATATGACAAAATTCGAGTAGAAACGCGAGGTGTAGGTGGACCAATAGAACAGTGCCATGTGGCGGTGGCACTGTTCATTAGCCTCACGTTTAATAACACAAAAGCAAAAAAACTATAAAAATATCGAAAGAAAAACTCCAAACGGGATACGATATGGCAAAATCTAAATAGTGATGCGGGGTATAAGATGAACCAATAGAAAAGAACACAAAAGCAAAAAAATTGTGCAAGAAACCAAGAAAAACCGGAAAAAAAAACTCGAACGGAATCCGATATGGCAAAATCCGAATAAAAACATGGGGTATAGGTGGACCAATAGAACAGTGCCACGTGGCGGTGGCACTGTTCATTAGCCTCAGCTTTAATGATTATGATTATGATTATACAATACAATGGTTTGATTTATGTTATAGTAAAGTAAACAATATTAAAGAAAAATTATACGGATGAAGTGGTCAAGTAAACAGGTCAACTCCTACCTTTGACATGACAATAAAAGACGACGACGGTTTTGAGAGGTTGGTGAAGTTCAAATTATCGTGTGTTTTCACAACAACATCTCACCAATTATTGGAGAAATATTGGGTCTTGAAAATGGAATTACAAATAATTACCCATCGTCAACAACCACAATATTGGTGACTTTCAAACCGTTTGACCCGTTACCTTTTTCAAGCATTGAAGATACACTTCATATGTAGACTTGCCAGCTATTTGAGACAAAGAATTCATGTCTGTTTGATCAAGTGAAAATATGGAATAAAGGTGCATATAACGAGTCAAACTGGTTTAATAAATAAATTTTACTAAGTTGAAAAGGTAACGGGTCAAACGGTTTGAAAGTCACCCAAAATCCATTTTAGTTCATAAAAAACGAGAATTTTACCCGCGCGTTGCCGCGGAAAACGATAATTATCATAATTAACACTATATATGGTTGCTTCGTTACGGATCAGGGTAAAAAGTGTAATTGTTTTAGACTTTCAGTTGCTTGTCTAATTACCAGGGCAAAAGATAGTGTAATTTTTCTCTTTTAAAAAGGTTTTGTAGTTACTTGTCTATCATCGTGTAATTGTTTTAGACTTTTAGTTACCTGTTTAATTACCTTTACCAAAAGTATAATTATTTTCCTCTTTTAAAACCGTTTTTGCAAAAAAAAGGTTAAAAATTAGACCTAAAAAAGCAAGGAAAAAAGAAAAAAGTGTAATGTTTTAGACTTTTAGTTAGCTGTCTAATTACCGAGGGAAAAATATAATTTTTTTTCTTTTTTAAAAGAGTTTTTGACCAAAGTGATAAAACCTAAAAGTTAAGTGGTAAAAATAAAAAACTTTAAAAGTAAAAAAAAAAAAGGAAAAAGACAAAATAGGAATAAGACAAAATTGCTGGCCGCTACTACTGTTGCTAAGGGGACGGTAATTGTAATATATATAATATCCTTAATTGCAATCATAATTAATTAATGAGATTCCGTTGGGGAAAAAAAAGAAGAGAAAAGGTGCTTGAGGGTCAAACCAACCCAACATTGTCCGTTTCGGGTTGTGTATATATGGTAAACCAATGCTATAACTGTAATTTATTTTTCTTATTATATTCTTTGGTTATTATATAGTCAAAATAAAGTTTTATTTAATTTTTATTACACATTTATTCGCGCTCCTCCTCTTGGGTAATTAGGAAAGAAGTGTCACCAATCAATCAATAAAATATAATTATGTACTTACATAATATATATGTTATGTTTATTTTTTTCAGTATATATATATATATACATACTACAGTAACATAATATAATCAATAGATTATATCTTCATCACATGACAGACAATTAATAAATCAAAGTTGAGGTGCTAGCTGTAAATCGTTTTTGTTTTTGTGTATTTATCAGATTTTAATGCATACATGATCTTGTTTGTTGAATCTGAATGCAGCAGCAGCGACCATAACAACACCACCAACATCATGGAGGCTGATTCTGATTCTTGGGGCGAGGTAATTGGTATATATAGATATTTTATATTTATTTCTATTTCTATATATTCAATTCAATTTCATAAACTTCTTCGAAGTACGTAAGGAAGTAATAATATGTATGATGATGATCAGGCTATAGTCATCTGTATCGACCATACCACAGACGAGGAATACTTTGACGCCCAATGTGAAGCTATTAATTCTTATGCCACTTATAAAATTCATTTTCCGCCACTCGGTCTTCATTTATTCACCCACTAAATTTATCTGTTTATTCTGGTTTTCTCTTTTTAAGTCGATATATTGTAAGTATGACATTATTATCATTCTTTGTTGTTGCAATCTCATCCACGGACTGTTGTTGGTCTATTGACAACGACTCATCCACGGACTGTTCCGTTACAGATTTTTTGTTTCATCTTGCCGAACTCTTCGATAGCTTCAAACGTATGCCATGCTTCCTAATTCCTTAATTTTATTTTATTTTTATCTACCGTTGTACCCGTTAATATCATTCATTTATCCTTCATTGAATTAACCGATAACACACCCGGTTTTACACAGGTATATCACGTGGATATTCATTCGACGTAGTTGATACCATCTCTTGTAGCTTATTCTTGCTCACTGATGATAATACAGACGGGCTCCAATAACGGATGGTTTTGTTTGCTGGTGGGTATGTATATATATTTCAATTCAATGAATTTATTCTTTTAACACGTACTTCCGTTTCATTTCTTTTATCTTAAGTGTTGTTCCTACGTGTTTCAGCTTTATACCTATAAATGTTGAAGCAGCAGCAAAACCTTCAAAATTTCACGGTGTAGCTGTTGATGTTGTCAACACCCGGTTTTACACTAGTAATCAGTTGTTTTGTTTGTGGTATATATATGATTACTAGTTTTATGGCTAAGGAAATGAAGAACAAGGATCATCAGTTTATTCAGTCAAAGACTTCATGTCTCTCTAGTCAGAAGAAAACAGCAAAGAATGAGAATGTTTCTTCCAAGGGTCATGAGTATGTTAAAAATTTCCCCTTTAAACTTCGGAACAGATTGAATCATTCTCGATCCCTACAGAATCAAAAAGATCAAGTTGGCCTAGGCGAAAGTGGTAGCTGGTTGACGCAGGTCTGCTTAATTGTGTGCTTCCTAGCTGCATTGTTGATGTATGCATGTGCACGCACATCGCTCAATTGTTTATGTTTGTCAGCAAAACAGATCAGTAAATGAATGTTTTATTAAAAATGGCATGTTTCTTAACCGTTTATCTTATGAATTGCTTGTATTGACCAATTTTCTGTAGTTTTATTTAAGAGGTTGCACTTTGGACCGTTGCCCAACCCGCCTCTTGTCACCTTTACTCAACACTATGACAGGCGAAAAAAGCTACAATAGGAAAGGTGAGCATACCTCTTCCATATTGGCCTCGGAAAGCAAAGATACTTGGTGCATTTTTTACTCGACGCTATATTTCAATAGTGTGGTGATTGCCAAGTTGCTCAACTAGCCATCTCCCCTTGAATGAATCGAAATCACCTTCAACCTGCTCAAAGGTTATCTCTTGCTCAAGATGTTCATTCAGATCAACTTGATCCCTAGAAAGTAAAGAGTTCCGTATCTATTGTAAAAACCAATTGATAAACAGAACTTAAAAGTATATAGAGCTGCTCCGATAGCATAAAGCAATTTCATGAAGATGGAAAGTAAATCAAGAATATTTAAGCACTATAGTGAAACTTCCACATTCTAGAAACTCAAGAAGCAACAGATTACTTACTCAGGAAGGGTCTCATAAGAAGTCAAAACATTCCAAACTTCACAAACAGGAGCACGCTTTCACAGTTATGCTTGCAACAACACGTCGGTGAACGCCTCCATTTTCCTTCAAATAAAAACTATTAATAAAAGACATCATACAGATACAGAGTAGCTTCTCCCACCCTTGGGAAGGCAGAGTTCAATAAGAGATAAAATATTATAGGTGTCATTTTTGCCAGATTACTGATAGTTTATTATTGTGAACTACTAAACAAACTAAAATAAGGTGTACAAAAAAACGTTCTGCTCAACAACTTGAACCCACCTGACCCATTACCCTACTACCCAACCCACCCACTTTACCACCTCTACTAACAATATTCTACATTACATCTATTACCAGTAGGCCTTCAAATCTTCGAAGATGAATTTCATCCACCTTGCAAGGGCTATCAATGTCACATGTTTTGTCAAACACTTCCCAATTGTTATTTACTTCTGCAGTAGGTTTGGGAGCCAGAGTAAGAATATTCTTCTCTATGGTAGCGTCAACATCTTTGATGGTTGAAGCTACGGATGCTGTAGCCACTTGAACTTCTGTAATGGTATTCTCATTTCCTTCAAAGCTACAGATGATGTTGAAGTTTGGTATCACATTCCTATGTTGGCCCAATTCGGATCTTTTGATAATCAACCAATAATACTTTGATTCAGGAATAAACGAGAATGATTGAAACAATATGCTTGTATAGAGAATTTGATAATAATACTTTTATTGACAGAGAATTTGATACAAGATTACAATACTATTCTTGAGTCACTCTTTGAATTCTACATATTTTTACATATATATAGATAACGAAAAGGTGCGATCGAATGGTTGTGTTGGTTCACTTGTACCTCTTCACGAACCATTGCATCCTTTCCTTTATTCGGTTATCTTTTCTACTAATTGGTTATGTCTCTTCACCAAGAGTCATACCTTTTCACTTATTTCTATTAATTACACAAACTATCCTGTAGTTATTTCTAACATATGGATTAAGGAACATTCCTCCCTAATTTCTTAATCCTTGTCTTCAATATCTTCATGCCTTGATATCTTCTTTCCTTCTTCCAACGTTGGTAATCTTCTTAGTTGTTATAGGAGCTTTTGATTGTCTCACAACTTTCTTTGACTTTGACTCTCCCAGTCTTCTTTAATTTCTTGCAAAGTAGTTTAACTTCTCTTGAAGTTGTCTCTCACAGTCTTCTTTTGCTCTTGGCTCTCCCAACCTTTTGAATTTAATTTAGCTTGTTCCTCCCGAACTTTTGTCAATCACGCGTGTCTTCTTTGACTTGATCCACTCTCTGAATTCCTTCCATCACTCACAGGTTGTTGCAACTATTCTCATCTTTCACAGGTTGACTTTTATTATTCACACCTCTCATAGGTTGTCTTTGTCTCGCAAACTTATCACTCCTCTCGCAAAGGTTGTCATCATCTCACACGATGTCTTTATCTTGATCGTCTTACTCGATCATGGTTCTATCTCTTCTTCCTCGGTATGTATTAGAAGTAAAGTAGGTTCTTCTTCTTCGTTTTCAACTAGAAGAGATTTTTCATTCTTTCGTTTGGTTGGACATGCATAGGCATAGTGTCCAAATTTATGACATCGATAACACTTTACTTGAGAATTTCCTTGTGTATCGGTTTCTTCTTCTTGATAGTCCCTATCATCGTCTTGATCTCGCGAGTACTTAAACTTTCCTCGTCTACGTCCTCTAAAATTTCTTCCTTTACTTTCATGTCGTGTGAACATCAAATTTTCTTGATTGTTCACTTGCTTTCCCTTCTTGTATTTTATCCTTTCTTCATATGTCTTGAGTCTACCAATTGCTTCCTCCATTGTCATTTTACTTAAGTCCGAATATTGTTCTATGGACGCAACTATTTGTAGATATCTCTCAGGTACAACATTTAATAACTTTCGTACTACTACTTGATCTTCAAACACATGCCCTAAACTAGCAGCTCTATTGACAAGCGTTGTCAATCTTCCAGCGAAGGTATCGATTGTCTCATCTTCCTCCATATGTAACATCTCAAAATCAGATTTGAGTGTTTGTAGTTTGGCTTGTTGCACTCTTTCTTCGCCAATGTGTCTAGTTTTCAATGCATCCCATATGGCCTTTGCCGTTTTGTGCTTTGTTATTTGTAGTAGTTGATCTTCGGGTAAAGCATGGTAAAGGTATGCGATAGCAATCTTGTCTTTCTTGTTGTCAGGTTGAGTCTTTTCATCTCGCTCTATTGTTTCCCATAAACCATTCGCTTTTAGAATGACTTGCATTCGAATTGCCCATAACGAGTAATTCGTTGGGTTTAACATCGGGCATTGGAATTGAAGTGTACTACCTAATTCTTTCTTTGAAGTTTCTCCACTTTCTTTCGTCATATTTCTTAAGATATTTTCTAACCTCCAAATGAAATATCTAACACCTAGTGTCTAGAAATTTCGTTTCCACCAAACTCCTTGTATCTTCTCTTATGCCTCACAGGCTAACTATGTTGATATTACGGCCTTTACGATTATCAACTTTGTAAGGATTCTTCCAAAAATCCTTATAAAATGGAGCGTGTTTGGTTTATACAATAAAGTGTCTAACTTTATGTCAAAACTTATCGAATAGTTTTCCAAACTATCCTTTGGAGATTTTTTCTAACTCGAATAATCTAAGGTTGCGCAGGCCTTAACTATTCTATTTATAAAATAAAAGTAGCCTAATAACTAAATTATTATACTACTAACACTAATACTAAAGGAAATAAAACTAAATTATATTCCTTATATAAAATATTGAAAGTGGAGGGGGTTTTGTTTAACTTTCAGAACCTGGGGGGTCTTGTTAGACCGTAGTATCCCCTTTGGTGATGGTTCTGTGCGTGATGCCCGTTCCTTCTTCTCTCTGACTGCGATGTCTCTCTCTGTCTGATTAACCGCCGATTGGCCGGTGTAACCGCCTTCAAATCTCTCTATTCTCTGACCGGTGGTGGCGGTTTCTTCTTCAACCGCTAGAATCCCTGATGTTACTCTCTTTATGCGAAAACTAGGGTTCGCGATTTGGGGATTTCTGGACCGGTTTGTTTCTGGACAAATTACCCTTCTTTCTGGACAACTTGAACCGTTGATGGTTCGGTTTTTTTGAGGGTTGTATGCTCCGATTGAGACAGGTGTGTTCGTTCTTTTCTTATTCGCACTGTTTCAATTTATTTGCCCTCTTTGATGATTCTGGTGTGGTTGTCCCTTTGCCTGATGTTTCTTGTTTAATTCGGAATCACTGAATATATGTATACTTGAACGTGGGATATCACTTTGATGATTCTGTACCTTTTTGATGAATTTGTCACAGATTGTGACTACAAACTTTGCAAACCAAATTGAATCTTTGATGCCGGTTGAGAGTGATCACGATTGTGACTGCCTCCCTTGGTGTCAAATGGATTCAATTATGTTTCCTTATCTTTGAACACTTGATGATGATATTTGTTGAATTGGTGTTCAAATGTTTGCAACTTTTCGATGGCAGAATCTTTATCCTTTGGTTTGATTCACGAATTCTGATCAGAAACTTTAACTTGGTAAATGATGAACACTTGGTTGATTAACCTTGCTCTGATACCAATTGTTGACCCAATTCGGATCTTTTGATAATCAACCAATAATACTTTGATTCAGGAATAAACGAGAATGATTGAAACAATATGCTTGTATAGAGAATTTGATAATAATACTTTTATTGACAGAGAATTTGATACAAGATTACAATACTATTCTTGAGTCACTCTTTGAATTCTACATATTTCTACATATATATAGATAACGAAAAGGTGCGATCGAATGGTTGTGTTGGTTCACTTGTACCTCTTCACGAACCATTGCATCCTTTCCTTTATTCGGTTATCTTTTCTACTAATTGGTTATGTCTCTTCACCAAGAGTCATACCTTTTCACTTATTTCTATTAATTACACAAACTATCCTGTAGTTATTTCTAACATATGGATTAAGGAATTACTGACTTTCAACATCCTATACAGCTCATTTGTGGAAAAACTGCCATGTCGTTTTCTTATAATATTTGTCGTATACTCGTATTGAACACTGTTCACGGTGGCAAAAATGTAATTATCATCAAAGTCTTGGCCACTTACAAACCTCAAAGCTAAGAGAAAACAAAAAAATCACACACATTATTAAATGTATCATTTTGTCTGATGTGTATAAAAAAAGTCAGATGAATAAATAATTTTTTTTGATATGTTAACTTTTTTGTTTATGGGTTTAATTTAGATTCCCGGGCAAAGCCGGGTCTTCAACCTAGTTAACTTCATATGACATATTGCAGTTGAAGACCTACGACAGACAAAATTGCTAATGTAAAGACTTCTTTGACTTTTAAGAAAAACTTTGAGATATTATCTCATATAAAATAACATCTTAACCAGTTAACCTAAAAGTCTGCTTTCAGTCCATAATTCGTGTCATTTTACTGCCTAAACACACAGCAGAAAAGCAAACGGGCTAATGTAGATAGTAAATGGTACGCTGACAGTTTACAGTATTTGCTGAAAGTAGAAAGATAATAAAATTCTACCTTCTATCGGATTTGACAGACCATTTCCTTTGAATTTCTTAAAATCTCCATCAACCATAGAGAAGTGGAGTTCATGACCATTAGCCTGAAGTCCTGAACTAAGAGAAATTGTTACATGTAGCATTTAAATCAAGGTAACGCCCTTATAATTATAAAGTTTCCAGAAATGGTTTGTATTCCTGTAATGGTGTACAATAGGAAGATAAAGCATCATCCTTAGTTTTTTATCGTCTCATTTAACTTCTAGTTGATAATTCAATGTTGAGCCCATGTGCTTCTATACTGAGTTTTGAAGTTCCTGTAAATCTAAAACGACACGGGCCTCAATACTGAGATTGACAGTTCAATCTCACATTTAACAATCTTTAAATTACAATACTGATTAGGATAAAATTTTGGATCAGAATTTCAACTAGTAATATATTTGGCAGTCGAGAATAAAATCTGGTGGTCTAGTAAACAACATGCATGAGGTACTAAATAAGGGACCTGTAGATGTGAGACAAGCCAATAATCCATGTTTTAGAATACTAGTGTATTTTAATGATAAGGATTGCGAATGTCTAAAATGTCATTTGCAATTGTGAAGGCTACTGACACCCACTACTGCTACTAAAATGTTAGAGTCTATCAAAATTGAAGCAACACACTTTTAGCTGTGGAATGGGGGCAAAAATGCCAAGTAAGTGGACCATTGGGGGATCAAATGTGTTGTGGATATTGAACAAAAAAAAATGTAGTTAGAACAAAGAAAATGCACACTTGTAGCATGGCTTGCAAACATGGTGTGATCCTGTATAATCGTTAGACACGTGGAAAAGGTTTATAGCTTTAAGATGAATCCAAATACTGGTAATGCCATGTGGGCTAAGTCTAAAGTTCCAACCATACTCACACCACCGACATATCACAAACCAATTGGAATGCCAAAAGAAAGGAAAACAACAGAAGATGTTGAAAGCATGAACAAAATGGGTCAGTTTAAAAAGTGACTTGTGGCAAATGTGGGAGTGCAGGGCATAAAAAAATGAAATATACAGGTGATATGAGCCTCATATGGACATGCTACTGAATCATACTCGATCGGGCCAAACCAGGTCAGGACAGGCCCAGCTACAAGAGGGCAATGTGAGTCAGAATTGTGTAACTGTGTAAGGATAAAAAAGTGGAGGGAAAACACGAGAAGCATTCATATCTCTGGATAGTTTGTGTGTGTGTGGGTGGGTGTGGGGGTTAACCCACTTATTTAGGAGGGGGGGACTAACTTTTCTCACCAAAATTTAATTTAAGTACTAGCAGTTTGTGTCTTCTATCATATTTTTATTTTGCAATCAGGGTTCTTTTTATTCTAGTGTTTCGAGATTCCCCATTCTCATACGAAATGTTGGAATATGCCAAGTTTAAAAGACCATCTAAGAAACTATCCAAGTATTGAAGATACAGTTCATACGTAGACTTGCAATTTGAGATAAAATTTATGTCTATTTGATTCGGTGAAGATATGGAATGAAGGTGCAGATTCCATCAAAACAACTTCAAAAAATGTTTTCCTTAGTAGAGGTGGCCAATTCAACCCATTTGGCTGTATGTTATCCCTAATGAGTCGTTAAGTTAAAAGATTAAGTTGACAGGTTATTTGTCAAACGGTTTGGAAGTCACCCAAATTCCATTTAGTGCATAAAATATCCTGAATTGAAATCATAAATGAAACTCGGCTTTTTACAGCCAAAAAAATAGACAAAAGGTGCTTGTTGGTCAAACCAAACCTATCTTGTCCGTTTCGGCCTTGGGTAGTCATACTAACAAAGGAGACATTGCGACCCAATCCCGTACCTAAATATGAAAGACAAGGTGAGCTAGGATCTAAGCTATATACATGGGAAAGACTATCCGTACCTAAATAAGATAATTTTGAAGTCTCATAGCACTGAAAAATTGACCATGTCCCTAGAGTGTTTGTTTCATGAAAACTGATGCATATAGACCTAAAAATCTATTCAGCCACAAGTTATGAGTTACCTAGGAGAATGAGAGATTTCATCCCATCCCAGCTGATGAATCCAGTCATCATGTAGCAGATACCATTTTGGCATAAATTATTGTCCAGAGAATGTTAAATATTCAATCTTGGCAACCATCAACATCAAGATTTGTCTAAACATTATCACCATCCCTACTGTCCTCAATAATCTCATCGTTCCCATTGTAGTCGTCATCATCATTATCAAACTTTTCTAAAATCGAAACTACAAAATCATCCTCAATAACCCCGCCTCGATTTTGATCACCAACACTCTCCTTCCCTTCTCTTAAACTTCTCAATTCTCTAGTATTCCGAGATCCTAACAATACAAGATCCAACATTTTTCTCCTAACGACATAAACAGGATTAGGCGAAACAAGACAATCTTTACAGTACGCTTCCCTGAGAATAACCACTTGAGTACAACCTCGTGTAGATATGTAAAAGATTCCAGGATGCTTCAAAATAAGCTCACGAAAGTTAACCGGTAGACCAAAATCTTTCTTAAAATGTACTAATCGTTCAACCTCAACCATCTTTTCAACCGTCAAACTCAAAAGCTCATGAAGAATCCCAACAGCCCGTTTCTCAAATCGTTCGATCCCTCCACTTGTTTTAGCCCGAAAACTCTCTAATTTCTCATAAGGCTTAACATAAGGCATTCTTTGCCAATCTTTCAGTTTCCCTTTAAACCCCGCCTTAATCACAAACCCAGTCGGAAAACTAACAGGAAAAGCATATTTTGTCTCGAATTCACTCAACCATTTCTCTTTGTACTCTCTTTCCCTCCAATTTTCAACTTCAGCCACTTTCATATCCTCATCTTTTTCAACCAACCTCACTATCTCCAAACCATCCAACTCAAAAAACCCGTCATACTTCCCCAAAATCGAGTCTTTAAAATCGTCGGGCAAACCCAATTCCCGTTTAATCAACCTCAAAGCATGTATATGCAAACTACCATCAGTACTCATCATCAACAGCCTTTTAACCCTTTTAACATTCTCAAGTTCCAAACTTTTAACCACATTGTACTCCTCTTTAACCAAATCTTTCATTTTGCTACTTATCTTACAACAAATATTTTTTTTAACTGGGTGAGGCATTACGTCGAACACATGGGGATATTTTCTTAAAAACCCGCCAATGGGTACATTTAAACCAACGATTCTATTCCAGCGAGACATGATTTGAACCGAAACAAACGGGCCTCTACGTCTAGTGGACATAAGTTCATATAAGTTCAAGATTATGGTTAATTTGTGGGTTTTGGTCATCAAAGTATCGAGCTTTAAGTCGCGGGTTCGGGTTTCTAATCGGGTTTGGGCTGTGGTAGATGGTCTCTTCTTCCATCTGTGTTGTGTTGTGCAGTTGAATGGCCCGAATTTGAATTGGGTTTGGATATTAGTATTGATGAATCTCCGTAAAAACCTTGTCATGTTTAATAACGGTTGATACACTACTGGTAGTACTTTGGCTTCTTTTTATTTTTCGTTTAAAAATGGATACACGAATGAGATTTATTATTAGTTAGCTGTATTGTACAAGGCATGTATGAATTACAAAGCTAGATTGTAGGTGGGGGAAGATAAGTGAATAAAGTCGGTATAGTAAACTCTACTATCCTCTATCTTTAACTTTTTCACATAACGTGTTTTACTTATTTTCTTCCTATTTTTAGTAACAGTACCGTCTCCATTTCATAAAAAAACGAAGACTTTTTGTATGTCGTATTCTAAGTATAACAAAGCCAGCGGTGTTAAATAATCGAGTAGAGGCGCGAGAAGAAACGAACGTTCAGCTTGATGTGGGAGTTGAGAACTTCGTATTAACAATCAAAGAGAGATGGGGGTTTATAAATATATTGCCGTTTTTATCATTCACGTAAGACCGAACAGAGCATGGCGTTTCTTCCCCATGGTACGCCCAAAAAACGCGTGGAACATCACGGGAACGCCTGCTACATTGCCCCCAGGGGCGTTCCAGGCCAAAAAAAAGTCCTCGTTCGATTTTTGACGCCCTTCACACTCACCATTTTCCTTTGACCCCACACACTTTGGAGCTTCCTATTGGTCCCTTTATTTTTTTATTTTTACTTATATAATTAGGGGAAAGGATCCTTAAAGTTCTCCCAACTTGACTAGTCAAGTTGGGAAGATCTTGACCCTTGAATGAAAATCAAGGGTCAAGATTTAAAACTTATCTTTAAATCTTGACCTTTGATTTTCATCCAAGAGTTTAGATCAAGTTGGGAGAACTTTAGAGAATCCTCTTCCATAATTAGTGGGTTATGGGAAACCCCTCACTCGAAGAGGAACCCTTCACTCAGCTTATCATGAGTTCGAGGGTTGTGTAACCTCTCACTCCCAATGGCCTAATTTATTGAATCAGAATTAATAGTAACCGTTCATGAGACTTTGTATGTTGTTCATCATTCATTTCTCTTAATAAATTAAACGATCTAATTTTTGTTATGTGGTGGTGTAAGTGTGGGGTATGTAAGATATTATTAAGCCAATGACATGTTGCTATTCACATTATATAGCACCCACATGGTAGCTTTAGGTCCTTTTTCTTTAAACAATTTTCGTTTTTGTTCATGTTCATCTTTTATGCATAATATATATTTTCTTTTTAGAAGCACTCTTTCTATCGACGGGTAATCACGCATTTCAGTATTTGCAAAATGTTCATGGTAATCACAATATTTTTCGAGGTCTTTTCCTTACACAATTGTTGTTTTTTTTCTTCATATTAACCTTTTATGCACAACATTTTCATTTATATTTCTCGGTTTAATTTTTTGGGGGGTTTTTGCTAAAAAAGGTTCTGGGGGTTTTCATTAAGCTGCATTAAATAATTGTACATTTATCATAAAATTCAAGGGTTTTTTTATATGAAAAGATACAATCTTTTTATTACATGACGAGAAGGCCTAAGAGCTTCATTAACATTTTCTTTTTTATAAGATACACTTTCTTTATTTTTAGATAATCGTGTAATTAAGTATTGTTGTGGTTACTTTACATTAATGTGTGGTTGAATTTTATTTTGTGGAAACAATTGTAACATTTACATTCCAAACAAAAATGTTGAGGTGGATTATGGATATATAACAGCTAGTGTTATACCCGGGAATAACAACCGAACATAGACTTAAATGCGGGTAATTAATTCTAACATGTCAACCGTTACCATTAGACAAAAAAACACATCGTTAAACAATACACCATTAATCTTAGAACATAAGACTTTGATGCGAATGTTCTTGGAAGATAAAAAAAACTTTGATGGAGAAAATAAAAAAAGATTAAAATTGTATCATCATGAATTATCAAACATAAAATTTTAATGGTAAAAACGAAAAGTCTTAAAAGATTTAATAGTTAAAGTGTGAAAGACTAAAATATTATCACCCTAAAGAAAATGAAAAATAAAAAACCCAAGAATTTAAGTTAACATCTACACAACATGTTAACTTAAACACTAAAATTGAAAAGAAAACAAGCAGGCAGGCAGGTAGCTGAGCCAGCTGCCAACCAGCTTGCTTCACTATTCACGCGAATTTAGTTTATATAACATGTTATATATATAGTATATACTTGTCATAAAACAGTTTTGATAATTCATGTTCGAATCCACTAGAAATTTAAAGATGGTCTTAAATGTTTTGGAAATAGACACAAAATATCTCGATTAAATTGGTTACATTCAAATAATCCGAACAACTTAACTAGAAAAATCCTCATTCGTATATCTATTTTACATGATGATAATATTACTAGGTTTTAGGTAAAATAAAACAAGTATTAAAGTAAAACAAATAAAACAATAGGTTTCTCTTCATTGAAAATTATCGTGCATCATAAAAATCATCGTGCATCAATTGCTTTGTGAATTTTCATGCATCAATTTAACCATGATCAAAGAGTCAAGATTTTGTCTTATTTGTTTTACTTTAATACTTGTTTTACAATACCCAGCCACAATATTAATAAATAATAATAATAGTCATAAACAGAGTGAAAATATGAATATATATCTCAAAAGAAAATAAACATCTTTAAATATGTTTCTAGGCCTACTGGCCTGTATTTCGAATATATGCATTTTTATTTTTATTGATTAAAATGGATAGTGTCCACCATCTACAAACATAATAAACCATTAAACGGTTGTCTTATTATTGGGATGGACAGGTAACGTATACGGATACTCTTTTCTCATTACTAAGTCTGCGGGGTTTTTTTGATCCGTCAATTCACGGGTATCCACTAACGGGTTAAATATTTTATTCATGTTCATCATCCGCGGTTATACAAGCTTACGGGTATATCCATGGGTTATGACGTTAAATTATAATTAACCATTTAGTAGAGCTCTATTAATATTGTTACTTAAAACAGAACATGGAAACACGTTTAGCCCCTGAGTATATTCCCACTAATAGATGTTCAGAAAAAAGCGATGTTTATGAGAATGATATGTTACCTTTCGAACTTAATTATCATAGGGCACCAGCCTATGCTCTTGCTCGCCTTCACAAGATGTCGGTCATGTTACTTCCCCTAAGAGCAATCACAACGTACTCGTTCTTGCTTGTTCGTGTGCTCGTTCTTGCTTGGAGGACGAGTGCACACCGTTAGGTGTGACTCGTCCTTCGTCCAGTTTGGGTTCGTCCGTCCCCACAGAGACGAAAGAAGTTAGGCCGTTTTTTTTTTTTTTATTCAATACAAAAATATTACATTTTGAAAATACTAGCCGTTGGTATGAAACGATCATTTTGACCATTGCCCAGATGCATGCATATACATACACATATATATATCTATCTATCATCTTCTCCATATACACATACTCATTTTCCAGAAAATTAACCAAAACAACACCCTTCTTCTCCATCGAAAATGTCTAGGAACTTTAGCAATCAACGGGGTGACGATTTCTTTAACGCGGCGCTTAACTACTCGCCCATTAACTCGTCGGCGCCATCTCAAGTATCTCACACGTCACCACCCACACCACAATATCCAACCTACATACCATCACCAAGTTACCAAAACAATTACCAATTCCAACAATACCTACAATACCAACAATGGCTATCCCAACAACAACACCCATCAACCCAACTGTCACCCCAAGTCGCACCCCAGCCACCACCAGTCGCACCACAGCCACCACCAGCCGACGCACCTGAGCCATCCTAACCAAAAAGGAAAGGTAAAAGAATGGCGAACCACAAAAAGGGACCCGTAGTCGAGCCATCGTTTGAGTCGAAGAAACCTTGGAGCGAGTACGAGATGAAGATTTTGACCGAGTGTTGGCTCGATGCGTCTGAGGATCCAGTTGTTGGAAAATATCGAACGGGTGACAGTTTCTGGGGGACGGTGATGGATAACTACAATGCACAAGTGGAACATCATAGACGGCCGAACCAGTTGACGTCCAAATGGAGGAAGATTCGAGCTTCGGTTTCCAAGTTCAATGTCATTTGGTCCAAGTACGATGATAACCGAATTAGCGGAGAAAACGACTCCCAAGTGATGGAAGAGGCGCGAGCCGCCTACAAAACCGAAGTCGGTGTCGCGTTTAACATGTATGAATGTTGGTTACTTTTGAAGGATAAGCCGTTAATTCCCGTGCCTTCCGTTGTGGACGTTATGGGTCGTAATATGCAAAACAGGAGACCGGGGGTCGGGCCGAGTGATGAGCCGCTTAATGTTGAAATTGATGAGGATGTTCCCGCCTATGAACCCGTCGATCTTGGCAATGAAAATGAACTCTTCGGGCCCGACACGTATGCGCGTCCGGCTAAAGTAAAGACGCCCCAGACTTTCGCATCTTCCGATGCGGGTTCATCTCGCTCATCAGCATCCGACATCGTCGCCCGACTTGAGAGACACTGTAACACCCGACAGGAGATTATGGAGTCACAGAAGGAGTCCCTCGCTTTCATTCGCGAGAAGAAACGAAACAGACGATGTATACGGCACTTTCTTTCATGGGGACAACCGAGTTGGACAAGGAGGAGAAGAGGTTCATCAAAGACGCGAAGAAGAAGCTGATGGCAGAGTATGGTGGCATCATCCGAGGTCCCGACGATGTTTAGTTGGTTTTTTAATGTGTTTAATGTGTTGTTTTTATATTTTCGGACTTTAATATGTGTTGTTTTTAAATTTTCATTTAATGTGTTGTTTTTATATTTTTCGGACTTTAATATGTGTTGTTTTTAAATTTTCTTTTTAATGTGTGTTGTAATTTTTTTTTCTAAGTTTTTTTATATTTTTTTAATTTTTATTAATGAAGTATGTTTTTTTTAATTAATTGAATGGTTTTTGTTATTGTTATTGTTATTATATAGAATTATATATATATATATATATTGTATTTTAAAATGTTTAAAATTAAATAAATGGTGGGTCCTAGACTAGTCCTGACATTGTGGGTGTTTTGGAGGATTAGTTATTGGTTAGTCCTTGGACTGATGTGGTGTTGACATGGACTAATCCTTGTAAGATGAGTGAAAGGCACTGTGAATACTCTAAGGCCCTAACTCCTTGTGCTTAATGTTGGTCCACACAATTAACTGGCATTACTTACATAACTTTGCATAAAATGAACCATTATGAATTTATGTCAGCCGCTTCGAGTAGTACCTTTTTTGAAAGTTCAACCTAAAACTTTGCTATAATTGATATGGTATAAGTATTTCATATGTCAAATAGGGTATCACGGGTTTACGGTACGGATTTATCCATGACGGATATGGTGTATCCATTGCCTGTCTGCGATCCGCGAACGGGTACATATTTATAACCGTATTGTATCTACGGGAAAAATTTATTGAAATTACCCATTCATGATGGATGGATATCCTCGGATTATGGTTTTTTTTTCTAACCCGTTGCCATCCCTATGTCTTAATATATATTATATTATTATATATATTTATATATATATATATATTTTATTTATATATATTAATTTTTTATTATGATATTATTTATTTATTTATATATTTATTAATATAAATATCATCGTTATTTACATATTTATATAACAATAATCGACATCCAATGACAAGCTACAATAGGTCAAAGGGGGTCAAATAATCACTCTAATTTTCCATTCATGTGTAAAGAAAAAATTATAGGTGATGATCTGCACATTACCAATTTTTGACAATACACCATCAAATATGTTTTATTATGTTTTACAGTACAACCTCGTAAAACATATTTAGTGGTGTATTATCAAAAAACTAGTGGTATACATTTAGTGGTGTATTGTGAAAAATTAGTGATATATGAAACTAATTTAATAATAAATAAATATTTGTAAAAAAAATATGGTTCCCGTTCAAAGATTTTATTCATTCCTTTTCTAAATATCAACCTTTAATTTATGAATGCAATTTATGGATATATATTTCAAGATATTTTTTCAAACTTAAATCTCAAAATCGTGTTCATTATCAGTAAATTATCTCTAATATAATAATTTGTTAGCTCTTTTTGTTGGTGGACATAATATATAACTCGTATAGGATAGTGATAAATCAACCTAATTCGCATGCCAAAAATCAACATAATCATAAGATGATAACATGTGAAAAATCAGGGGGCAAATGGAAAAAGATTTAGTAAATCCACGTGTCAAATTCTTAAAGTTTTAGGTTGATTTTTAGGTATTAATTATTTTTCTATAGATATATCATCCTACTTTTGCTTTGCCTTGCTATTTTGATTTTCACTAAAATTTGGTTTTATATTCAAATTTGTAAATATGCATGAGCAGTTTATTACTACCAAATGTTATACTGGTTTTTTATACTAAGCCAATCAAAATTTACGATCACAACATTGAAAAAGTACTTTCAAAACTATACAACTAAATGCGTTATCTTTTTACCATCGAAAAGAATAATAAATGTAAATAGAAAAATTGTAAATAGAGAAAGGGTCATTCACATTACATCCATATCCTCCCAAATCCCACCCCAATTCTTTTATGCAAAACCACGTTTTGTTAATAGAAAACGTGTTGATGAAATGGTCAAAACAACTCACAAGTCTAGTGGCATCCAAGTTAAGTTGGTAGATGATATTTACCCTGATTCGCAACTTCCGTTAACATGCGTTGATACTTCGTCTCATTAAGTACCAATAGTTCACTCATTTAAACTCATTTTAGCATTAAAAATGCTCAAAAGACATAGGGGAAAAACCTTAAATAATCAACCCTACAACGAACATAAATAAACGAGGCTAAATACAACGAACATAAATAAACGAGGCTAAAATGACCTATAGATCATATATGTGTCGCATGGTCTTTATGTGTGACATAAACATTTGTTTTTTTTAATAGTTAGTCGATATTCGATATCAAAAAAACTTATCATACAATAGTGAAGCCTTGCACAACCTTAGACTACGAGATGTAGACCATGATCTATTACTGGCTGGGAAAAAACCAACAGAGTTGTCACTTCAAAGAATCAAACCCAAAACCTGTAAGAAAAATCAAGGATGCATCTACCAGTTGAGCTGATTTCATTTGGTATAAACAACTGTTCTAAGCTTTAATATCTGAAAAAGGCCCAAAAAGCAGACCAATACTTCAGGAGAAGTTTCTGACTTGGGTACCTCATGCTAGTGAACTTGAGACCCAAGCTGCGAAAATAAATAAATCACAGGGGCCATTCCTGTAATTATTTATATATATAAATATAAGTAGCGTTAGTTACAATACAAGCACGTTGGCAGGCTGCTGACTCAGCAGCTTGCTTGCCTGTTTTTTTTTCTTTTCGTTTTTTAATTATCATGATTGACATCTTACCACATATATGCATCTAAGTATATCTTTTTTATCTTTAGTTTTTTTTGTCATGTTTTTACCTCACGTTCATATTTCATTTGTTTTTCTCATGTTTATTAATATATTAACTGACCTATAACCATGCCTGATTGATTTTTTATTTTTACCTTTTTTTTGTCATACTTTCAATATTAATTTTAGTTTACTTTTTTAATTCATTTATTAATATATTAATTTAAGAGGTTATTCTATGAGTTATTTAAAATAAGAAAAAAGTTTTAATATTGGTTACCCACCGCCAAAGGTTGGTGGTTACTCACAAAAGGGGCGAACATAACACTAAAAGGGTTAATTTTCAAAAAGTCTTTACATCACTTTTTATTCTCCGTGTTATACTTTTTATTTCCTTTATGTTACGCTTTTTGTAATGTACGTTTATCGTTATGTATTTATCATAGACCTTATATATATTGCAAATTTTACGTATTTTTATGTATCTATCTTACATATTATTGCAAGTTTTACGTATCTTTATGTATTCTAGGGTAACGCCCGGATAGAAAAACTAGTTTAACGTATAAATTAAAACTGGTATATATATAAAGGTTGGTTATTGTAAAACAAGTATTAAAGTAAAACAAATAGGATGAAACGACACGACTCGATTTATGAAAAATAAGAATTTTTTTTTCAGACCTGATCTCGCCGAGGGGCAAAAATCCCTTCGCCGAGATCACTGCAAAACCTAAATAAAACATCACTTTGACACTTCTATTGCATTACAAAATCATACCATTTGACCTCCACACCTCAAATCAATTTACCAAACATTCAAAATGGACAAGTACTACACAACACAACTTTCAAAAGCTTTCAATTCATCAAATGTACGTTTCATAACGAAACGGGTCATTTACCCATGATAACAATTCAAACAAAACAGCCATACTTACTTTGAAATCGTAAGACCCAACCATGACCATAATTCCAGAAATTTACCAAGAAACAAGTTTACCAAACATTCAAGAGTGTCAAGAGCCATAATGAGGTGGGATAACTAGGTGTCTACAAAATACCATTCCTCCAAGAATGGCAATACCTTCAATCTTCCAAAAGCACTTCTAAACTTCAAACTTCAAATCCACAATGTCTTAGTTCCTTCTTCCGGAACCGCCTATAAAAAGGTAAACATCTAAAACGTAAGCGAATGCTTAGTGAATATACTTGCATACATTTATATACACGAAGGAGGGCAACGCACAAAGGACTATTACATGTAACCTATGGCACCGTCGTGCCATACCTACATGCTCACCTTTGTACTTTAACGCTATACATGGATCCATATAAGCAAAACAACACAATCATTATCACATACTTGGGATTCTTAGGCCCCATTCACAAGAGGTTCTTAGGCCTCATACACAAGGGATTCTTAGGCCCCATAAATCACATAACAAGAGGTTCTTAGGCCTCATAATCAAATTGCCCCACATGGACTTTTAACGCCAAATCGAATTCCATACATGAAATCCATCATCATATGGAAAATCGACCCAACGTATACATATAGGTATGCAAATATACTCACCTCCTTCGCGACTCGAACAACAACTCGATATAATGACAATGCACAAATACAAGCTTTCAACCTATCATCACATCAATAATATGCATATAAGCTAGCATTCACAATCTTGACTAACTCAACTTAGTCATTCTTAACATTTCACTAGCATTCCTAACCCACAATCATCACACTTTATCATTGAGTTGCTTCTTATCCAAAATTTGCTTAATAAAAACAATTCATCACCATCATCATCACTTTTATCATCAATAATTTAACTAGTGATAATCACCCTTTTCTCAAAATCAATATTTTCATGCCAACATATATATATTCTTTGTTAAATAAATAAAGCAACTCAATAATAAACTTAAATGAATAAGAATTTTGGGGAAAACTATACAAAACTCATTTTCTAGCAAAATCCCCAATTTTTGATGTCTCAAGAACCCTAATTCAATAAAAGAGATTAAAACTAGGTTAAGGAAATCAATACCTCTAGAATGGAAGATAAAAGATTAAGGTTTCAAATCACAATCTCCTCCCTTTTCTTCCTTCTAAAATTCGGCCACCACCACCACCATACAAACCCTAAATTTTTCAATTTGCTAATATAATTGGAGATTAGAGTTATTGTTACTTCTTACTTGAATTTGATTAATTGAAAGTATAGAATTGATTGAAAGAAGGTGAAAGAAGATTGAAGAAGGACATAGAAATGATATTGGAATTATGAGTCACAACATGAAGATGGCTGGCATCCTAATGAGATGCCACGCCCTCTATCTAATTTAGATGGAAAAATACCCACTATTCGTTAAAGTTCCAACTAAATTAACCCCATATCCAAAAATAAAATATTAGGAAATTAATTTAATGTCAAAACTATAAAAAGGGGTTAATTTCTTTACCTTAAAAACATTAGGGTGTTACAACTCTCCCCCACTTGAAACGGATCACGGCCTCGTGATCCAAGCCATATGTAAAGACGGATAGTAAACAAGAACGTCATGCTCGGACTCCCATGTGCAATCGGACATTCTTCCATGCTTCCACAAAATTTTATAGGTCCTCACCGTTTTATTTTGAACTCTCCTAAGTTCTTCTTCTACTATGACAATAGGTTCCTCGACATAATTTAACCTATTGTCAACTTCAATTTCATTTAGAGGCACATATGTAGCTTCATCGGCAAGACACTTCCTAAGATGTGACACATGAAAAGTAGGATGAATTCCGGAGAGTTCATCGGGTAACTCCAATCGATAAGCAACTTTGCCAACCTTAGCTAAAATTTTAAAAGGACCTATAAAACGAGGACTTAGCTTGCCACGTTTTCGAAACCGTAAGACACCTTTCCACGGAGAGACTTTTAACAAAACACGGTCACCAACATTGAATTCAATCGGTCTCCTCCTTTTATCCGCATATGAATTTTGCCGATCTTGAGCCGCTTTGATTCTTTCTTTGATCACATCCATCTTCTCAATGGTTTTCAATACCACCTCCGTGCTTCCTAATTCACGTTGTCCTACTTCTCCCCAACAAATAGGAGATCGACATTTCCTCCCATACAACATCTCATATGGTGGCATTTGGATACTCGAATGGTAGTAAGCCGTCGGGCAAAACAAGAACCGGTGCTTGACTTAGTTTCTCTCGAAGTTGTTGAAAGGCCAATTCTTGCTCGTCTTTCCATTCAAACTTGACATTCTTCCGAGTCAACTTGGTCAAAGGAGAAGCTATTTTAGAGAAATCTTGAATAGAGCGACGGTAATAGCCCGCTAGACCAAGGAAACTCCTAATCTCCGATGGATTCTTAGGTTGCTCCCACTTCATCACCGCACTAATCTTGGCCGGATCTACCATAATTCCTTCACTATTAACAACATGGCCAAGAAATTGTACTTCTCTTAACCAAAATTCACATTTAGAGAATTTGGCATAGAGTCTCTCTTTGTGTAATGTCTCCAATACCTCTCACAAATTGTAACATCCCAAACTTTTCTTTAATATTTGACTAATGCCGCTAAGTCAACTTTATATGTGTCGTTAAGTCTAGTTGGATTTAATGCTTATATGTAGTTAATGTGTGTTATGTGTGAGGCTTGAAAGCCTAAATGTTAATGTAGTATATATGTGTGTGTAAGGTAGCTTAATGTCTATGTAGTGACATTTAATGAAGGATTAATGTTGTATATGGTCATTAAAGTAGTTTGTGACCAATAATGAAGCATTAGGAAGCCTAGGGGCTAGTTTTGACATAGGGGCAAAGTCAAAAACGGGATTAGGGTCTTGGAGGGTGTCATTAGTGTGCCATTTGCAGAAAATACATTCTCTTAGCAAGCCCTAACCGCCCTAAGTGATTCTCTATCAAATTGCAAGCCGAAAAGCCTTCCAACGTGTGATTCGAGTGTGTTTTTGTCAAGAGGTTGCATCCCTTTTATCATCTACAGGTATAGCAGGTATTGAATCATTGATTTCTGGTCCTTTTGATTATCTAGGTCATTAGGATTAATTGTGGGGTTAATGGGAAATCGTTTAATGATGGATTAAAGGTTGTTTTGAAGGATTAAGGTCATGTGGGATGTAATTAAGGGTTGAAATGCTTTGAAATGGCCTAAATATGATAGATTATGATGTTGGAAACCTGTAATTGAGACCTGGAGTCGAATAGGGTCGTGGTGGATTGGAAAACGATTTTGTAAAAGTGCAGGTCGAAGGGAGTTGCGGCGCAACCAGAAAACAGAGAATATAAGTTGTGGCGCAACGAAAGGGTCGAGTTGCGGCGCAACCCAAATGCAGAGAATATAAGCTGCGGCGCAATAAAGGGTGTTGTGGCGCAACAAATGGGTCTCACTGCGGCGCAACAAGGTGTTGCGGCGCAATGAGTTATGTTTCAGGATTTTGTAGTTTTTGAATCGTAACGTCGTTCGACACGTAGCTTAGACCTGAAACTAAAGTGAGTCTTTAAAGTGTGTGGGGTCTAGTTTATGACTTAATAACGTGGGTATGTAGCTGTCTAATGCTTGTTCGCTAATTATAGGTAGACGAGCATAGTTACTTGCATTGTAACTAGTTGATTGATATTTGTGGACTACACGGAGGTAAGATACACTACTTTGACACGCTGGGGGATCAACTAAAAGCTGGTTTCAAATCATAAATACTTCCATTCGGTATCTTTATATTGCATGTGGGCATATGGGTTACTTGGGAGGTATTATGGGTTATGCAGTTGACCATGAGACCTGAAATGCAGTCCCTAATGTAGTGTAATGTAGTATTGTTTAATGAAGTATCTTGTTATGCATGAAATGTAGTAATGAAGTTGATGTGTGATATGCATGCTTGACTGGTACACCTAGTTCACTAGACTTGCTAGGTTGCCCTGTCACTTGCACGTTTAAGGATCCAAACGTAATGAAGTTAAAGTGTGAATGTCTAGGATTGTGTGTTACCTAGACTATATGTGTGTGAAAGTTTAGGAATGCAGGGACCTAAACTATATATGTGTGAAACTGAGCTCGTGAATATAATGCAGGGAAAGTGTTAAGCTTAACCCGTACTAGCCTTAGCCGGGCAAGTGCGCTAACGTAGTTGTTGCTTGGGTGGCTCCTTGCAACATGGTCTTTATAATGCAGGGCGAGTAATACGAGGGGTTTGACCAACCTCCACATACGGATTACTCTTGGATTGGCTTGCCATTCCTTAACGACGAAGTATGACTAGCCTTTTGGTGAAGCATCTAGTCGGGTGTGACTTTGGTTACACTTATATGCAGATAACGAAGATATGTGTGAACTAATGCAGGATAGGCACATTTAGGACGATTATCCTAAGTGATATGAAGTTGATACGCAGTTATGTGTGTTGTGTGTTGTGCCTAATGAGTTTGTCTAACGATGAAGAAATGTTTTAATTAGACAAATGCTTTTAAATTAAGTGTGATCTTACTTAGCTATTCTTATAACTAACACTTGTTTCTTTAATGTGGTTGTTCCCTCAGGTTTAGCTTGATGGACTAGTGAAGCAGGACGTGTGAGCTTGGGTAGATGCAATGAAGGAGCCTTAGCTACCCATAGACGATTCTCTCTTAGACATTTATTTACATTGCGTACTTATTGTCGAATTTACGTAGTGTCGTGTGAACGGTTGTTTTATGTTGGGCAACCGTTGGGTTTTCATTTGAACTATTGTTTGATATGGCATGTAACACCAACTAAATGCAGAAACCAAAATGTTTTTATCGGTTTTGACTTTCACAGTCTTTACTTCCGCAATTTAACACCGTTAGGTGAAAGATTTTTGAAAACCCATATTTTTAAACGACGGGTGTTACAAGTTGGTATCAGAGAATTGGTTTAAGTGAACCAAAATTCGACCTTAACCGTAGGATTTTGGACTTAGACCGATGAAGAGTAGGTTAGGCTTAAGTAGGATGCCTAGCTATTGAAATGAAATGCTTTAGGACGGGTTGGGGGTGAGTGAGAGTGTGATTTAAGGCTTGATTATTATGTGTGATAATGTAGTTAAATGAAGTATAGCCTTAATATATGTAGTCTCACTTTAACTCTTGCTAACCATCGTCTTTGCCTCGTAAAGAAATGGCAAATACACGTTCTAACAGTCAACGGGACGGAGCTAATGCTAGTGGTGCTCCACCCAATGGAAATGGGGAAGGAAATGGGGTTAATCAAAGGCCTTCTCGAAGACCACTTCCGGGTTCACAACCCACGAGGTCAGAAGTTGATAGGGCAAACCCAGTGATTGAACAAATTCCTACACAAGCTGAAATGTCAGAGGAATTGAGGGTTGTTCGAGCTCTTTTAAGAAGGAATGAGGAGGAATTGGCTCAAGTAAGGGCTAAAAGAGACGCTGAAAAGGAAGCTAACTTGCGTAGGGACGAGCACACAGAGGGAAATTATTCCAATCCCTCTAATGAAGCCGAACCATCAAATGTGAGGTCTCAGGTTGCTCCTAAAAATGTTGTTGCAGTTGTGAATGGTGGTGGAAATGTAGTGGAGCCTCGTGTGGTGGTTGCTCCTCGTACCACAAATTTTAAGTATGAGAGTTTTCAGAAATGTGGTGCTAAAGATTTTGATGGTACCCAGAATGCAGTTGGTGCTATGGAGTGGATTGAGGACATTGAGGTGGTGTTTGCTTCTTGCTAGTGTCCTGATGACATGAAGGTTTTGTGTGCTAGTAGGATGTTAAAGAAGAATGCCGTAACTGGTGGAGGGCTGCTACTGTTTCTATGGCCCCTGAGGTACTTGTTGTGATGCCTTGGGGTACTTTTAAGGAGAAGTTTCTAGAGGAGTATGTGGGAACGAGAGTTGAGACTGATTGAGAAAGAGTTTAGATCTTGGTTGCAAAGCCCGGTGCAATTTCTGAATATGCACATTCTTTCATGGAGAAATTGAAGTTTGTTGGGCATCTAGTTCGTAGACAAGAAGATCAGATTGAGGCCTATTGTGATGGCCTTCCAGCCAACTATCGTGGTTTATGTAGACAACATGTGACTCTATCGGCGGCTATTAAAGAGTCAAAACGGTTGGATGATGACTTTAAATCGGAGAAAGTGGTTGAGAAAGCGGATGATAAGAAAGATGGATTTAAAAGGAGATCAAATTGGTCTTCAAATAATAACATTAATAATAAGAAGTTCCGTGGAAATGGTAGTTCAAGTAGTGATAAGGATAAGAAGAAGAGTGGTTCATGGTGTACTTTTTGCAAGACTGTTCATGAAGGGCAATGTTCCGACAAAACAAGAAGGTGTCATAAGTGTGGGAAGTCGGGGCACCTTGCAACGGAATGTAGGGACAAAACTCGTTGCTACAAGTGTCAAGAAACGGGTCATCTCATTGCCGATTGCCCACAGATGAAGAATGATGGAAAGAAGTCCGCTTCAACAGCAACAAAAGTTCGAGCCTTGCAAATGACTGTTGATGATGCTAAGAACAACGACGAGGTGGTAAGTGGTACTTTCCTTGTTAATTCAAAACCTGCCTCTGTTTTATTTGATTCGGGTGCAAATAGGTCGTTTGTGTCCACATTATTTGCTCCTAAGCTAGAAAGAGTCACTACTCCTTTAGATTGTTCTATAGAAGTAGAAATTGCTAATGGTACTATTAATGACATATGTGAGGGCTATGATGATTGCACTATTGAGATTGAAGATCGTTTGTTTCCGGTCCAGTTATTGCCTACTACCTTAGCCGGTTTCGATGTAGTAATCGGTATGGATTGGTTGTCTAGAAATGAAGCTAATATTTTGTGTTCCCAAAAGATTATTCGGATTCCTATACCCGATGGTAAAGTGGTAGCGGTTTATGGAGATAAGAAGAGAGGGAGAATAAAGATCATTAGTATGATGAAGGCTATTAAATGTATAAGGAAGAATAAGAGTCATTTCTTGGCCTATGTTATTGATGCAAGAAAGGAGAAGCCTTCTATTGCTAGTGTTGATGTAGTATCCGATTTTCCCGATGTGTTTCCCGATGATCTTCCCGGTATTCCTCCCGATCGTGAAGTTACTTTTCAGATAGATCTTATTCCCGATGCTACACCTGTTGCTAAAGCACTATACCGATTAGCTCCTACAGAAATGAAGGAGTTAATGACTCAACTTCAGGAATTACTCGACAAAGGGTTCATACAACCTAGTTCCTCGCCTTGGGGAGCTCCGGTTCTCTTTGTTAAAAAGAAGGATGGATCTATGCGCATGTGCATAGACTACCGTGAGCTGAATAAGCGAACGGTTAAGAATAAATATCCTCTCCCACGAATTGATGATCTCTTTGATCAACTACATGGTGCTTCATATTTTTCAAAGATAGATTTGCGGTCCGGTTATCATCAATTGAAGTTTAAGAAGGAGGATGTAGCAAAGACAGCTTTCCGGACTAGATATGGGCATTATGAGTTCTTGGTCATGCCATTTGGGTTGACTAATGCTCCAGCCGCGTTTATGGACTTAATGAACCGGGTATGCCGTCCCTTTCTAGATCATTTTGTTATTGTGTTTGTTGACGATATTTTGATCTATTCTAAGTCAGAAGATGAACACCGTGAGCACTTGAAAGCAGTTTTAGAGGTGTTGAGGGAGAAGAAGTTGTATGCCAAGTTTTCTAAATGTGAGTTTTGGCTTCGAGAAGTGCAGTTTCTTGGTCATGTCATTTCATCAGAAGGTATTAAAGTAGACCCTTCAAAGATTGAAGCTGTTTCAAAGTGGGAGCAGCCAAAGACTCCTACCGAGATTAAAAGTTTCCTTGGTTTGGCTGGATATTATAGAAGGTTTATCCAGGATTTCTCCCGAATAGCCAAGCCTATGACTGAACTAACGAAGAAAGGAGTAAAGTTTGAGTAGACCGATAAGCAGGAGAATGCATTTCAAACATTGAAAAAGAAGTTGTGTGAAGCTCCTATACTTGCCTTGCCTGAAGGTACCGATGATTTGGCTGTGTATAGTGATGCATCTATTACGGGTTTGGCTGGATATTATAGAAGGTTTATCCAGGATTTCTCCCGAATAGCCAAGCCTATGACTGAACTAACGAAGAAAGGAGTAAAGTTTGAGTAGACCGATAAGCAGGAGAATGCATTTCAAACATTGAAAAAGAAGTTGTGTGAAGCTCCTATACTTGCCTTGCCTGAAGGTACCGATGATTTGGCTGTGTATAGTGATGCATCTATTACGGGTTTGGGTTGTGTCCTTATGCAGAGGGACAAGGTGATTGCCTATGCTTCACGCCAGTTGAAGCCACATGAAAAGAATTACCCGACCCATGATCTTGAGTTGGCGGCGGTAGTATTTGCATTGAAATTGTGGAGACATTATCTTTATGGCACTAAATGCACTTTGTTTACCGACCATAAGAGTTTACAATATATGTTTACTCAGAAGGAGATGAATGTGAGACAAAGGAGGTGGATGGAATTACTGAAGGATTATGATTGTGAAATCAAATACCATCCGGGTAAAGCCAATGTAGTGGCGGATGCACTAAGTAGGAAGGTGCAAAGTTCTTCATGTAAGTTGATGAGCATGCAAGTTCAAGCCAAGTCGGGGCTACTTGATCGAATTAAAGAAGCACAAGCGAGGGCATTAATGAAGGATAATATTGACAAAGAAAGCATTGGAAAGAAGAAACGTCTTGTGATGGAGACTAATAGCCGTGGGTTCAAAACATACAAGGGTCGAATTTGGGTGCCATTGCTTGGTGGTAACCAAGAATCGATCCTTGAAGAAGCCCATAGAAGTAGATATTCGGTTCATCCCGGTGTCACTAAAATGTATGCAGATTTGAAGCCGATTTATTGGTGGCCGGATATTAAAGGAGAAGTAGCTCATTTTGTAGCAAAGTGTTTGACGTGTGCACGTGTGAAAACGGACCATAAAAAGCCGTATGGTTTGTTACATCAATTAGAGATTCCGGAGTGGAAATGGGATCATATTACCATGGACTTTGTAACGAAGTTACCTAAAACGCCGAAAGGGAATGATATGATATGGGTGATTGTAGATAGATTGACGAAGAGTGCCCATTTCCTAGCTACCCGACAAGATGTGCCTTTAACTAAGATGGCAAAGATTTACATTGATGGTATTCATGTGGACCCTAGTAAAATTGAAGGTGCATGAGAAAAACTACCCGACACATGATTTGGAATTGGGAGCGGTTGTTTTTGCTTTGAAGTGTTGGAGGCATTATCTCTACGGCACAAAATGTGTGATTTACACCGATCACAAAAGCCTCCAACACATCTTCAATCAAAGCGAGTTGAATATGAGACAAAGGCGTTGGTTAGAGCTCTTTAGTGACTACGATTACGACATCCGTTATCATCCGGGCAAGGCAAATGTCGTGGCCGACGCCTTGAGTCGAAAAGAAAGAGTCAAGCCAAGACGGGCTAGAGTTATGAGTCTCACGGTATGGCCAAACATTCGTGACCGAATCATTGAAGCTCAAGTACAAGCAACCCTACCGGGGAATTTCGCTAATGAAAACTTGGATGGTTTGGAGCAACTATTTGATAGAAAAGATGACAACGGGCTATACTTGGTTGACAAACTTTGGGTTCCCATTTTCAGTAATTTAAGAACACTCCTCATGGATGAAGCCCATCGATCGCCTTATTCGGTTCATCCCGGATCGGATAAGATGTATTTTGATTTGAAAGACTTTTATTGGTGGCCGGGTATGAAGCGTGACGTGGCTAGGTATGTAAGTGAGTGCCTTACTTGCTTACAAGTGAAAGCCAATCATAGGAAGCCACCCGGATTGTTAGTGCAACCGGCGACACCCGAGTGGAAATGGGAAAATATTACAATGGACTTCATCACGAAGTTGCCAAGAACGAAGAGTGGTCGTGACACGATTTGGGTGATAGTAGATCGGTTAACGAAGTCGGCTCATTTCTTGGCCATTCGTGAAACCGATAAGTTTGACACCATGGCTCGTTTATACATTAAGGAAGTGGTGTCTAAACATGGAGTTCCGGTGTCTATCATCTCCGATAGGGACTCCCGATTTAAGTCCAACTTTTGGCAAGCTTTCCAACGCGCTATGGGTACACGACTTGACATGAGCACGACGTTTCATCCTCAAACGGATGGACAAAGTGAAAGGACTATTCAAACGCTTGAAGACATGTTGAGGGCGTGTGTCATTGATTTTGGTGGTAATTGGGATGAACACTTACCGTTGGTCGAGTTCTCTTACAACAATAGTTATCATGCAACTCTAGGAATGGCACCATTCCAAGCACTCTATGGAAGAAAATGTCGTTCTCCCCTAGCTTGGGCAGAGATTGGTGAAAGCCAACTTATTGGGCCGGAGATTGTAGTTGAGACGACAAAAATGATTTCCCGAATCAAAGAGAGGATGCAAGTAGCTCGTGAGCGACAAAAGAAGTATGCCGATGTGAGACGGAGACCGTTGGAGTTTGAAGTTGGTGATTATGTGCTTTTGAAAGTATCGCCTTGGAAGGGAGTTATAAGATTCGTGAAGCGGGGCAAACTTGGGCCGAGGTTTATTGGGCCTTTCAAAATTCTTGAGCGGGTTGGGAAAGTTGCATATCGATTAGAACTACCACAAGAGCTTAGTGGTGTACATGATGTGTTCCATATTTGTAATTTACGAAAGTGTTTGGCGGATCCTACTCATCATGTGCCCATGAATGAAATTCGGGTGGATGCGAAGCTTAATTTTGTGGAAGAACCGGTGGAGATCCTAGACCGTCAAGAAAAGAAGCTCAAGAACAAACGCTACACGATTGTCAAGGTTAGATGGAATGCTAGACGTGGAGCCGAGTTCACTTGGGAGCGAGAGGATCATATGAGGTCCAAGTACCCGCAATTGTTTAGTGATTAGTGTTTCGTTGAATTTCGGGACGAAATTCTTTTAACGGGGGGATAATGTAACATCCGCTATTTTAACCCGTTTGACTTTATGTATAATGTGACTAACATTTTTATTTAATAACATGATTTGGTTAAATTTGTGGCTAAATGACTAGTTGATGTGTGTGGCGGGTCGATTGACCAACTAATTATATGGCTCGGTACTCGACGAATACTTGGGTTAGTTAGTTATAGGATGGGTCGACCCATGGATAGGATCCAAGACCCATTTACCCAACCCTTACACCCACCTTATCCCTTTCCCCCATTCATTCTATCTTCCTTTCTCTCTTTCTCTCTAACTCTCCAAGACACACACACACAAACTCATCTCTCCTTCTCATTGAATCACCATCATCATCCATTGTTGTTTAAGTTGAAGTAGTAAAGGAAACATCATCATCTTCATCTCATCTCCATCATATCAAAGATTTGGGTCCATTGGTGCACGAAATCATTTCCCTTGGGTCATTTTCGGATTTGAACACTAGGAGGAACTTTTGGTAAGCTAAACTCATTCCATAATCATCTTTTTATGTTTATTTATCTATTTCTAGTTGATCCCAAACCATTTCGGGTCACAATTCGAGCCAAAGACGATTTAGGTTAATTTAGGGTTTTGGTTTAGGGTTGGAATGATTTGGGTAAGATTTTGATGTTATAAATTGGATTTGTGAAATGGGTTAAGTGTGATTATGTGTAATAATGTTTAAATATGCTTCAAAATAAGTTTCAAGCTCTTACAAAACGATTTAGAGGTCTTTTGGGTTGTTTTTGGGGTGTTTGGGTCGAACAAGAAACTGTTGCAGCTGCTGAACTGGATTTGCCCAGAAGCGGGCGTAACTTACGCCTCACCTGGGTGTAGGTTACGCTAGGTCTAATTCCTTGGGGCGTAGGTTACGCCAAGTTTGGTCGTAGCTTACGCCTATCCCGAACTCCAAATGACCTTACGCCAAAATTCTTCTGTCTACGCCTCTCCAGACGCGAAAACACTCATTTGCAGGGCACCGTAACTTACGGTTCCATGCACCGTACCTTACGCTCGTTCACTTCTGCCCAGCGTAACTTACGCCCCATATCAGCGTAGCTTACGCCTGTTGTAATAATATCACCGTACCTTACGCCTATGTAGGCCGTAAGTTACGGCCCTTGTTTCTTATGTTTTCCTGTTTGACCTTGTTTGACTTCCAAGACTTTAGAAACGCATCGGGCTTCGACCTAAATCACTCCTCAACTTAATTAACGACGATTAAGAGTTCTAGAAGTCTTCAAATGTTAATGTGTATGTATGTTATCGATATTTAGGTGTTGGACATGAAGCGAACATTGAACGACAGTAACTCGACTCTAGATCATACTTATCTACTTTTTCCGATCAAGGTGAGTTCCGTAGCTCCCTACTCAATTGAGATTCGGGCTGAAAAGTGTACACTTATGTGATTGTTTGTTTGATTGTTTAATTATTGGATTGTGTTGTTGAATGTTCGATTTAAGCTTGGTTTACGTATATGAATGTGATTGCATGATTATTTAGGATAGTTGTACATACATAAAGGTCGGTTATGCCTTCAAAGGGTTTGAGATGTGGTGGGAAGGCTGCGGGTGACCCTATATATAAGCATCGAGAACTCGTTGAAAGTAGAATCCTCCTAAGTGTATGTACGTATTGTTTTGGTTGATTGATGATTGATGGACTTGTGATTGAGACAAACACGCACATTTGCAATGACCGGGTTATTGTGGAATGGGCTCGTACATCCGAGTGTATAGATGTATACACTTGTGTTGAATTGATTAGACGTACATGGACATCCGGGTATATAGACATATATACACCGATGATTTTGAGATGCCACATTGGTCATGGTGATGACATGTGAGTATCGTTGCATTGTTGACTTGTGAGTCACGCTTAGGATTGCATTCATGGCATTCATACGCATCTGGCACATATTTTGATATTGACATCACTTGTGCTTTCTTGTCATATGCATCCACTTTTACGTTGTGAAACCTTGTTATGATTGATGTTGTGACGCATAAAAGCCACTTGTTAGTTGTTTTTGCTTTTATTTATGCTTATTGTGATTACTTGACGATGGTTCCTTGTGAACCATTACTACGAACTCACCAACCTCGTGTTGACTTGTTTAGTACACTTTTCAGGTAATCAGGTGAACCAAGGTCGTGATGCTTGATTAAATGCTAGCTTTTGACTCAGGCATGGACTTATATGGATCAAGGATTCATTTGCCTACTATTGCATTATGCTTAGGATCGATAGCCATCTTTTGATGATTAATTTGTAAACTTTGATGGTCGTTTGCTTCTTGTGCATCTTGTATGAATAATTGTCCTTATTTTTGTGAATTCACCGAAGTCACATAATTTCATTTAGATTGCCTACATTAATTCCACTTTGCGCTATATAATTTCCGTGATATTTCGAGCCCTAGCTCGGGGTGTTACAGTATGCCACCATTTGAAATGTTGTATGGAAGGAAATGTAGGACTCCAAGTTGTTGGATGGAACCCGGTGAAAAGCAGTTAACCGGTCCTGAAATTGTTGAAGTTACGGCTGAAAAAGTCAATGTGGCTAAAGAAGCTTTACGTGTGGCTAGAGAAAGGCAGAAAACATATGCAGATAAGAAAAGGAGACCAATGGAGTTCAATGTAGGTGATTTAGTGATGCTGAAAGTGTCACCTTGGAAAGGAGTAATCCGATTTGGAAAGAAGGGAAAGTTGAGTCCAAGATTCATTGGACCTTTCAAAGTGTTGAAACGCATAAAAGATCTAGCATATCAGTTGGAATTGCCTCCAGAATTGGATGGAATTCACAACACATTCCATGTATCCTACCTAAGGAAGTGTCTAGCCGAGGAGTCAAGTGTGATTCCAATTCAAGATGTGAGCATTGACCCAATGAAGAGAATGGTTGATGAACCGGTGGCGATGCTTGGAAGAAAGCAAAAGAAGTTACGCAGAAAAGTGATAGATCTTGTTGATAAAGTGGAAGCATAATCATGGAGAAAGCTTGACTTGGGAAACTGAAGCAGTAATGAAGGAGAAATATCCCGAGTTGTTCCTTAATGATGAGATTCCGGGGACGGAATCCTCTTAAGGGGGAGGTAATTGTAACATCCCAAACTTTTCTTTAATATTTGACTAATGCCGCTAAGTCAACTTTATATGTGTCGTTAAGTCTAGTTGGATTTAATGCTTATATGTAGTTAATGTGTGTTATGTGTGAGGCTTGAAAGCCTAAATGTTAATGTAGTATAAATGTGTGTGTAAGGTAGCTTAATGTCTATGTAGTGATATTTAATGAAGGATTAATGTTGTATATGGTCATTAAAGTAGTTTGTGACCAATAATGAAGCATTAGGAAGCCTAGGGGCTAGTTTTGACATAGGGGCAAAGTCAAAAACGGGATTAGGGTCTTGGAGGGTGTCATTAGTGTGCCATTTGCAGAAAATACATTCTCTTAGCAAGCCCTAACCGCCCTAAGTGATTCTCTATCAAATTGCAAGCCGAAAAGCCTTCCAACGTGTGATTCGAGTGTGTTTTTGTCAAGAGGTTGCATCCCTTTTATCATCTACAGGTATAGCAGGTATTGAATCATTGATTTCTGGTCCTTTTGATTATCTAGGTCATTAGGATTAATTGTGGGGTTAATGGGAAATCGTTTAATGATGGATTAAAGGTTGTTTTGAAGGATTAAGGTCATGTGGGATGTAATTAAGGGTTGAAATGCTTTGAAATGGCCTAAATATGATAGATTATGATGTTGGAAACCTGTAATTGAGACCTGGAGTCGAATAGGGTCGTGGTGGATTGGAAAACGATTTTGTAAAAGTGCAGGTCGAAGGGAGTCACGCTTAGTTGCGGCGCAACCAAAAAACAGAGAATATAAGTTGCGGCGCAACTTAGTTTGTTGCGGCGCAACGAAAGGGTCGAGTTGCAGCGCAACGTAGTGTTGCGGCGCAACCCAAATGCAGAGAATATAAGCTGCGGCGCAATAAAGGGTGTTGTGGCGCAACAAATGGGTCTCACTGCGGCGCAACAAGGTGTTGCGGCGCAATGAGTTATGTTTCAGGATTTTGTAGTTTTTGAATCGTAACGTCGTTCGACACGTAGCTTAGACCTGAAACTAAAGTGAGTCTTTAAAGTGTGTGGGGTCTAGTTTATGACTTAATAACGTGGGTATGTAGCTGTCTAATGCTTGTTCGCTAATTATAGGTAGACGAGCATAGTTACTTGCATTGTAACTAGTTGATTGATATTTGTGGACTACACGGAGGTAAGATACACTACTTTGACATGCTGGGGGATCAACTAAAAGCTGGTTTCAAATCATAAATACTTCCATTCGGTATCTTTATATTGCATGTGGGCATATGGGTTACTTGGGAGGTATTATGGGTTATGCAGTTGACCATGAGACCGGAGATGCAGTCCCTATTGTAGTGTAATGCAGTATTGTTTAATGTAGTATTTGTTATGCATGAAATGTAGTAATGAAGTTGATGTGTGATATGCATGCTTGACTGGTACACCTAGTTCACTAGACTTGCTAGGTTGCCCTGTCACTTGCACGTTTAAGGATCCAAACGTAATGAAGTTAAAGTGTGAATGTCTAGGATTGTGTGTTACCTAGACTATATGTGTGTGAAAGTTTAGGAATGCAGGGACCTAAACTATATATGTGTGAAACTGAGCTCGTGAATATAATGCAGGGAAAGTGTTAAGCTTAACCCGTACTAGCCTTAGCCGGGCAAGTGCGCTAACGTAGTTGTTGCTTGGGTGGCTCCTTGCAACATGGTCTTTATAATGCAGGGCGAGTAATACGAGGGGTTTGACCAACCTCCACATACGGATTACTCTTGGATTGGCTTGCCATTCCTTAACGATGAAGTATGACTAGCCTTTTGGTGAAGCATCTAGTCGGGTGTGACTTATGTTACACTTATATGCAGTTAACGAAGATATGTGTGATAATGTGTGAATAATGAAGGATAGGACACATTTATGTTTTTTTTTTTTTTTTTTTTTTTTTTTTTTTTTTTTTTTTTTTTTTTTTTTTTTTTTTTTTTTTTTTTTTTTTTTTTTTTTTTTTTTTTTTTTTTTGTTTTTTTTTTTTTTTTTTTTTTTTTTTTTTTTTTTTTTTTTTGTATATTTTTATAGTTTCTTATTTTAGGACGATTATCCTAAGTGATATGAAGTTGATACGCAGTTATGTGTGTTGTGTGTTGTGCCTAATGAGTTTGTCTAACGATGAAGAAATGTTTTAATTGGACAAATGCTTTTAAATTAAGTGTGATCTTACTTAGCTATTCTTATAGCTAACACTTGTTTCTTTAATGTGGTTGTTCCCTCAGGTTTAGCTTGATGGACTAGTGAAGCAGGACGTGTGAGCTTGGGTAGATGCAATGAAGGAGCCTTAGCTACCCATAGACGATTCTCTCTTAGACATTTATTTACATTGCGTACTTAATGTCGAATTTACGTAGTGTCGTGTGAACGGTTGTTTTATGTTGGGCAACCGTTGGGTTTTCATTTGAACTATTGTTTGATATGGCACGTAACACCAACTAAATGCAGAAACCGAAATGTTTTTATCGGTTTTGACTTTCACAGTCTTTACTTCTGCAATTTAACACCGTTAGGTGAAAGATTTTTGAAAACCCATATTTTTAAACGACGGGTGTTACACAAATGAACTTCATGATCGGATGAACTTTTGGAATAAATAAGAATATCGTCAATGAAAACGATCACGGACTTATCAAGCATGGGACGACAAACACGGTTCATGAGATCCATGAAAGCCGCGGGAGCATTTGTAAGACCAAAAGGCATGACAACAAATTCAAAATGACCATAGCGAGTACGGATAGCGGTTTTAGGAATATCTTCATCACGTACTTTAAGTTGATGATAACCCGATCGAATATCTATTTTAGAAAAATACGAAGCTCCTTGAAGTTGATCAAATAAATCGTCAATTCTATGCAAAGGGTATTTGTTATTGATGGTCACTTTGTTGAGCTCACGATAATCAATGAACATAAGCTATGTTATCAATTTCGGTGGTATACCAGTGGTATACCGGTGGTATACCGGTTTTCGGTGCTTGGACCTAATTTCGGTTTCAAATTTCGGTTAGGATTTCGTTTCCGAAATTTTCGGTGGTATTGACCGAAATTTGACCGAAATTTGGACTTTCCAATTTCGGTGGTACCAGTGGTTTTATCGGTTTTGTTTTTATTTTTCAATATTTTGGGCCAAACATGATAAACAAGGGAGAAAAGAAGGTAGAAGAAAGGAAACAAGGGAGAAAAGCTTAAGGGCAGGTAGAGGTACAAGCTATGACACACGGAAACGCCAAACCATAGTCACAGGAAATGCTACAGTGCCCACGTTTTTTGATCCAGATGAAGGAGGAGGCGGCTGTTTAGTTGTAGGGTTTTTTTCCGGTGAGTGTTAAGTGTGTATAAGAGATAAACATAAAAGACGTTCTTGGTTGGGATTTCAAGAATCAAGACTAATAAGAAAGAGAAAATGAAAAGTGGGGAACACCTGTCAAACACTATTTCTTTTCATATGGGTTTGATGTTTTTTTTAACAAGGGACGGACTATCTATTCAATTGATATTTATTGACTGACCAGTTTAAGTTTTATTTTGGTAGATATTTTATTAACTTTAATATATGATTTATTCATGAAGATTTCATAATGATTGGTGCATCTAGTGTATAATTGCAATTTTTGTTTGGTATATATATAATTATATATCTATAATATAATTATACAAAATATTTTGCATAATATTAAAATTACCGGTATACCACCGAAATACCACCGAAATAATCGATATTTCGCATACCGGTCCTTGACCGAAACACCGAAATTTCGGTCCTTAACTACTTAGTGTATAACCACTCTAAATAAAACATCACTTTGACACTTCTATTGCATTACAAAATCATACCATTTGACCTCCACACCTCAAATCAATTTACCAAACATTCAAAATGGACAAGTACTACACAACACAACTTTCAAAAGCTTTCAATTCATCAAATGTACGTTTCATAACGAAACGGGTCATTTACCCATGATAACAATTCAAACAAAACAACCATACTTACTTTGAAATCGTAAGACCCAACCATGACCATAATTCCAGAAATTTACCAAGAAACAAGTTTACCAAACATTCAAGAGTGTCAAGAGCCATAATGAGGTGGGATAACTAGGTGTCTACAAAATACCATTCCTCCAAGAATGGCAATACCTTCAATCTTCCAAAAGCACTTCTAAACTTCAAACTTCAAATCCACAATGTCTTAGTTCCTTCTTCCGGAACCGCCTATAAAAAGGTAAACATCTAAAACGTAAGCGAATGCTTAGTGAATATACTTGCATACATTTATATACACGAAGGAGGGCAACGCACAAAGGACTATTACATGTAACCTATGGCACCGTCGTGCCATACCTACATGCTCACCTTTGTACTTTAACGCTATACATGGATCCATATAAGCAAAACAACACAATCATTATCACATACTTGGGATTCTTAGGCCCCATTCACAAGAGGTTCTTAGGCCTCATACACAAGGGATTCTTAGGCCCCATAAATCACATAACAAGAGGTTCTTAGGCCTCATAATCAAATTGCCCCACATGGGCTTTTAACGCCAAATCGACTTCCATACATGAAATCCATCATCATATGGAAAATCGACCCAACGTATACATAAAGGTATGCAAATATACTCACCTCCTTCGCGACTCGAACAACAACTCGATATAATGGCAATGCACAAATACAAGCTTTCAACCTATCATCTTATCAATAATATGCATATAAGCTAGCATTCACAATCTTGACTAACTCAACTTAGTCATTCTTAACATTTCACTAGCATTCCTAACCCACAATCATCACACTTTATCATTGAGTTGCTTCTTATCCAAAATTTGCTTAGTAAAAACAATTCATCACCATCATCATCATCATCACTTTTATCATCAATAATTTAACTAGTGATAATCACCCTTTTCTCCAAAATCAATATTTTCATGCCAACATATATATATTCTTTGTTAAATAAATAAAGCAACTCAATAATAAACTTAAATGAATAAGAATTTTGGGGAAAACTATCCAAAACTCATTTTCTAGCAAAATCCTCAATTTTTGATGTCTCAAGAACCCTAATTCAATAAAAGAGATTAAAACTAGGTTAAGGAAATCAATACCTCTAGAATGGAAGATAAAAGATTAAGGTTTCAAATCACAATCTCCTCCCTTTTCTTCCTTCTAAAATCCGGCCACCACCACCACCATACAAACCCTAAATTTTTCAATTTGCTAATATAATTGGAGATTAGAGTTATTGTTACTTCTTACTTGAATTTGATTAATTGAAAGTATAGAATTGATTGAAAGAAGGTGAAAGAAGATTGAAGAAGGACATAGAAATGATATTGGAATTATGAGTCACAACATGAAGATGGCTGGCATCCTAATGAGATGCCACGCCCTCTATCTAATTTAGATGGAAAAATACCCACTATTCGTTAAAGTTCCAACTAAATTAACCCCATATCCAAAAATAAAATACTAGAAAATTAATTTAATGTCAAAACTATAAAAAGGGGTTAATTTCTTTACCTTAAAAACATTGGGGTGTTACATAGGACAAGATCTTGACCCTTCGATGATGGTAAAACTGATGCACGAAGATACACAAAGCACGTATATATTGATGCACGATAATTTTCATAATGCACGGTGATTTTCAGTGAAGAAAACCTATTGTTTTATTTGTTTTACCTTAATACTTGTTTTATTTTATCTAAAACATATATAGTGGAACCTTTATAAATTAATACTCGATAAATTAATAACCTCGATAAAATTAATAATTTATTCTATCCCAACTTGGGATCAGTACAAAATTGGACACCAATCAATAAAATAATAAGATAATAATTTTTTTGAAACCCCAATGTAAATATATAGGTCTCATCAAAACTATAAATTAATAATTATTTACACATTCTTAATTTTTAATATTGTATACTAAAAGATGAATCTATAGTTACTTGTTTTTTTAACTTTAAATTTATGTTGATTATATCTTTAAATTTTTACATTGTATTTACGAGTTGAGACATTGTCGCATCAAAAAGATGTGAAAAGTTGTTTGTTGCTTGCAATGCTTCTTTCTGAGTGATTGATTCTAAAACTATTGTACCATCCTCAACTTCATCATCAAACTAAATTTTGAAAAGTATCTGTCACAGTTTCTTCAATGCTTTGAGCCTCATAATATTCATTATTTTCACTAGAATAATCCCGCAACTCATTCACATCCTTTTTGTGCTAATAATGCATACCCGTAATCAAGCTCTCAAGCTCATAAATGTCTTCTCCAGAGTTTACATCGTTTAAATTACTTGAGCCGATTGAATTCATTGAACGAATTTTATCGTGTCGAAAGCAATTTGCTCTGGACCCTTGTTTCATATTATGTGTGAATGTATATTATATGAAAAATTTGAAGGTAATACTTGAACCTTTTTAAATTAATAATTTATTAATTTATCGATATAATAATATTAAGTTAATAAAATATTCTGGTCCCAGAATTATTAATTTATAGAGGTTTTACTGTATAATATATCGGTTTTTTTTTTTAACAGCAGAGTGGTCAATAAAGCGGGTGTTTAAACGCGGGTCTATCAAACCGACCCGTTGTTATTTGGGGTTAGGGTTTCGTATTCATTTATTTTCCTATATATATATATAACAAATCAATACGTTTTCCCTTTTTAATCTATCACAAGGTTTCACTCTCCGTCAATGATCGATAGATATATTTGCTTGTGAGTATTTTTCTTTTATGATGTATCTCTCTGTTTTATAATACGTTTCACAGATATCTTCGTTTATTGTATTTGATGTGTTTTTGTTTGCCTAATTATGATATTCGTTATTAAATGACTTATAAACTTGTTGTTTGGTTATTAGTAATAACTAGTTTTCTTTTTGCTGCTATGAAAGCGTAATTAACTTTTTTCGTTTTGTTATTGTGTGTATGTACCCTAAAATTTTCTATTGTGTATCTAATTTTCTTTTTTTCGATTGATGTATAGAGGTCATATTTTAGATTAAAAAAACCAAAAAGATACAATTTCGAAACTGGCAGAGTTGGATACATAGAAACCCAAACTGGGCAAGTTAATTGCATGCCAAATCAGAGACACGTTTGCCTAATTGGTCCCCCTTCAAATTTTACCTGTTTTAGTAGGTTGGATACAATTAAGAGTTGCATATCTGCAATAGCAAATCACCCAAAGCTTATTACTCTCAAATAATAAATCATCAACAATCATAGTGATATTCGTGGTAACAATCCCCTGAATAATAATGTCTGTGAATTTCTGTTTTGCCCTGATTGCAGTTTTACAGAATCAAAACAAATTGGCATTGGTCCTGGTTGTTTTCTGAATGTTTTACCTACAAAAATGACTGATTTTAAAGCATTCATAAGTGACAAATTTCCAGCAAAAAACAATGTCTTAGGGTTTGCTATACAAAATGAATATGTCTTCGATATTTTCTTCTACACAGTAATAATCTTACGCCACTCTTTCTTTTTGTGCGTGTTTTACTTGAATAGGGTTTAACAGAAGATTACTTTGCTCAAAACGCCATGCCTGCCCGGGTTCACAGGAAGAGCCGGTACATTTTGACCATACATCCTCCCATTTATTTAATATAAATGTGTGTCTGTAATATTGTTTGATTGATTTCTCATTAAGTTTATTGCGACTAAAAATGTTTGTTCTTGATCAAACAGTAAGAACGGTCTTTTGGCACAGAAAAGGATAAACACGAACATTGCATCTCAGGTTGATCTAACAGCAGTAATATTATTTTATATCAACTCCTATATGAGTTATTTATATTATAGTTTATCGTATGTCAGTTATATATTGCATAACTTGGAGTTTTAAATGGTGTTGCATTATATACTTTGCTTTTTATGGTTAAAGTGATTATCATAGTGTGATCGACTTGATTGCTGTATCTGCTTTTGTTTAATATTTTGATCGGTGATTATAGCTATAGCTGATTTTTTTTTTGTGTGTGTATATTTTGTTTATTTTTGTTGATTATCAGCTTGTTTAACTTATGTAATAAAAAAAGCATCTACATTCTTCACTATTTACAAGTTTTGAATTGTTCGGCAAATGAAAAATGAATGTGCGTACCAGTATTTAAATTGTGAATTATTACAGTTCTGATCCAGATCATAATTATATTCATATCAATAGTTCCCTCCATATGAAAATACTATTGATTGCGTGCCTGTGTGTTAAATGAATAAAATTGTAGCTTAGTTAACTATATTTGTTTGTTTCAATTTAATAATTTATGTGCTCAATTTTTCAGCTTGAGGATAAGTTTGCCAAGATGCGGCTCACGCCGTCACAGGATGTGGTGAAAGATCATCGCACAAGACATGAATTTTACAAGGAAATTGGTATTCTTTTACGCCATCTTCTTGCTAATGTTACCCGTTTCAGACATATATAAAGATGTCAACTAGTTTCTTAACCTTTATTTTATAGGGATTGGACCTCAACTTCCACCAGTTTTATATAATCGTGTCAAGAGAGTAGTTGAATCTCTTGAGCAATTGGAGAAGGATTCAGATGACATGGCTGCCCAAGGTAAGTTGGCAGTTGCCGAGGCTCATATTAAGGTGCTTGCTAGGTGCTACAGAGAGGATCTGCCGAGGGGATGGAAATAGTATGTTCCACACATCCCTTTTTTGATAACTTTTTTCTTTATTTCTTTACGAATTTATATCCCAGTAGCTATGCAATGTCACCATACAAACCATGGTTATTATGGAAATATATTTTATTTTGAAGGGATTAATTTCATACATTTTCTTACAAAACCATGAAATATCATATGAAATTATCCATTTTTTGAAAGTTGAAGAAATTTGATTAAATTTTCAAAAATTGGACTCTAGTTCTGATTATAAGTAAAGTAAAATAAAGACATTTTTTCATTATAATTCTTTCCTCTGTAAAATCGTATATTTGTTTGTTGATGAGTAAGCCAACAAGTTTACGTTACCGAGTATATTTATTCCTATTATAGAAAGCTTCTTCCGATGATTTTCAAAGTTTTATGTTGGTCTACTCTTACAACATTACCCTATTTTTGCAGCGACCGTGACAATGCTCTCGCCCTTTTGGTCTAGAGCATATCTGCATATGTGGGAGCTAAGAGCAAATTTCATGCGTCTACTTTTTAGCTTTTACTTTTTATGCTAAATCCAGCCTTTTGTTTCCTTTCTAGTTTCTAATAACAAAAAATCTGTGGCATGTAATGCCATTCTAGCTGTTCATGTAACCAGGGTTCTTGAATGTTTGCTACGTAACACTGTGCTTAACAAACTCTGTTTAATAGTAATGTAAATTCTATCTAAGAGTATAGTTTTTTCATTGGCATGCCATATTATTGTATATACTATATCACACAGAGAAAGTCCTATGCTGGCATCGATCGTCCTAGTGTCAAGATTAACAAATATAATGATTACATGGTCTGGATAAGAAGTGATCCTTGTCCTTGACGGGTTTTGGTTAGAAGTTGGGGTTTGTAATCATGGATTATAAGGTAGTCTTATGTATTAGTTTGGCAAGATCAGAACAAGGTTGAACATACATACTTCTAAACTCCATGCTTTATTCTAACTTTTGTTGGTTTTTGGCTGGTCTTTCCTCTTCCCAGTGATCTGAAAACTTTACTGTTTAGCTTACCAGTTTTATTAGAATGGTTTTTAGCGTTTCTTTTGTAAGGCCGTTTTGGTTTGGCTTAACTTATTTATTTACCTTTAATTGCGAGTAGTCACTTTTGAGAAGCTGGGTGATTTGATGGTTTGAAAAATTATTTTGGTTGTATGGAATCAGGTGCATTGATTGTTTCATTGGGTTTATAAATAAATTGTATTTTCCCGAATGTCTTTCTTATCTGGGCTTCAAAGGCTTGCAGTTTAGAGATCAAAATAAGACTCAAGTAAAAAATCATTGCGGGGATCATCGGCTAGGTTCTTTCTACTTGGATCAACGGATCAGAACTAGGGATCAGACTATGCAAATTAAACCAATTTGGCGTCTTTCAGTGTATATATAAAGAAACGGTAGATTGATGGAAACCGTTTGATCCGATGTACCAAATTGGTACCCGTATAACCTCACCAAGATTAGTGTCAAGGTAAGTTAACCACTAAAATTCAATTTTGCTCTAGCAAGATTCAAACTCAGGTTGTTTCCAAAAATAAATTGTTGGGGTAAAAATATCAAAACAAATTGTACAATTATCACTTCCCATGTATTATTCGTGATTGTAACCACCAACTTTGAGATTAGTAACAAGTGATCATGGGCGAGTGACTAATTGGTTCGACCATGTAACCGTTGTCTTGTTTTTCGCCAGTAGTTTAGTTTGTGTTGATGTTCATATGGTCTTGTGTCTATATGTTTACTTTGATATTATTTGTGCAGTGTGCGTGTGTGCCCAACTGCGCATGCTTGTGAATGTAGATCAGTAAAATAACTATTAACATAAAACAAAAAGGATAACAAATCAGCCGTTTAGATCATCCACCCACGATTAGATCCAAAAGATAAATTAAATGATGGCCTTTTTGTAATCTTTTGAAAGTTTAATGGCACAGATAGTCATACAGCTCCCTGTCCACGTTTCTAGCTTTTCTTATTTAATTTATTAATTACTTATTCGACATTACTTTTTCATAAATGTATAATAATTTAAAGAGAAAATTTCATTACATCACCCTGTGTTTTGTCATATCATCAAATTTTTCCCCTCTTCACCCTGTGGTGACTTTTTGTATCATTAGAAACCCCTCTCTTAAACGGACGTTAGTGTGGCTCCGTCAAAGCTCTCATGTGCACTGCAGTTCACATCTCATGTGCACTCCGTCAAAACTAATTAATAAATTGTTTAAAATAAAACTCATCAGTTCACATCTTTTGATTTCATTTTGTTTGACTTGTTATGTTGTCATATTGACTATTTTTAATAAAAATTATTAGTTTGTGATGCCCACTGATTCATATTTGTTATGCATCATTTTTCATAGTCATGTATATCATAATTAGTTTTAGAAAATCACGGTGCATCATTTTTACATCAAGTGTGTTTTTTTACAAGTTAATGATGCACAAGAAAATTTAATACAATCATGCAAACCATTATGATGCACACACAAATTTAACACATTCACGAGAAACCATTATGATGCACAAAAAAGTTTAACATATTCACGATAAATCATTATGATGCACAAAAATATTTAACATATTCACGACAAATCATTATGATGCAAAAAAAAAATTAACATTCACAACAAACAGGTATGCTGCACCAAAAAAAGGACTAATCTTTTTTATTTGTAAACATTACAAACATCATTTTATTTTTCAATCCACATCAATTCAACTGAATACCCAACTCAGCTTGAAATCAAACCGTTGGAAATAGTTCTTCATCATGACGACCTAGTCCAACTACATAACCAGATTATCTTTTTAATTGCACTTCTATTTATACAATTAACACATTAATCCATCTTTCATTATTCATATTTATGTTTGATGGAAACAAAAGATAGAGAGAAAATAGAAAACCAAAATCCTATTTTAATGTCATAGCCTACAAAATATGACCAAAGCCATATATACTCGTTGTACATCCGGAGGCATTTCAAAATCTCCATTTAAATCTTTGACGATTTAGAGTTTCATTTTAAATAATACTTTTTGGCATGCTCTAAAATTTCATTGCAGGTGTATAGTTGCCGTCGTAACCGCTTATCAAAAATATGATAAATAATAGGATTTTTTTTTTTAACAGAGATAATAGGATTTATTTGTGTTAAAATTATTATACATGATTGTGTTAAACTTGACCTACCTCCTAGAGGCATCCTGTCCCTGACACTTTTGGGAGAATAAGATATTTTCAAAATATATATATATATATATTATTATTATTTAGATATATATATATATATATTTTGTTTTATTCTATTGTTGAGGCTGTTAATTGAGGTTGATAGTCTTACTTGCTATTCTTGTTGATTGAAGTGGTTAATTGAGATTAATTACTTCTTGTGGCTATTAATTGAAATTGATTGTCATATTTGTTCTTGACTGT